>MJUU01014765.1:0-11177 GCA_002080025.1 Modiolus philippinarum | reverse complement strand
AGGTCAAGGACAAAAGCCATATGACAGACTGTCATGTACTACCTAAGACCAACCTACATACCATATATCATTGACCTACCACTTATAGTTACTGAGAAACTAAACTAATCATAAAAACTTAACATGATTACTAGACCATGAAATTGAGGTCAAGGACAAAAGCCATATGACAGACTGTCATGTACTACCTAAGACCAATCTACATACCAGATATCATTGACCTACCACTTATAGTTACTGAGAAACTAAACTAAGCACAAAAACTTAACATGTTCACTGGACCGTGAAATTGAGGTCACAGACAAAAGCCATATAGAAGACTGTCATGTACTACTCAAGACCCACCTGTGTACCAAATATCATTGACCTACCACTTATAGTTACTGAGAAAGTGACCTAATCACAAAAACTTAACATGAAAGTTTACGCCGCCGCCGTCGCCGCCGCCGCCGCCGCCGCCGCCGTCATACTTTGTACGCATATGTCTCGCTTTCCGCGCCTTTCGTCGCGGGCGAGACAAAAAATAATGTTAATTTTGAAAAAAATATTTTGTTGATACACGTGAAAAAAAAAATTTTTTCGCGCACAGCGCGAAAAAAATCATCTGTCCAGAAAAAAACCATAAACCCCTCCCCTTTCAGGTTAAATTGCCGGTCCCTAATAACTTATTTAAAGAAGACGATTGCGCTATTTTCTTGTACTTTTACATAGATTCTATATGAATACAACGAAACTGGTTGATTTATATATTGGTCATATTTCAAACATTAAAATAGATTTTTTTCACTTGGATCCAGTTGCTTTTGATGCAGTTGCTTGTAAAATTTTGTAAAAATCCGGAAACATTGCTATTTACCAACTTATTGCCTTGAAATATATGTTAATTGTCTAATACATTTAGATCATATCCAGTCCCTCTTCAAATCCTTCGTCTATGTCTCGGGCATCGATTTTGCAGGAAAATGTACCTCTTTAAATGAAAATTTCGACAAATTCTGTCTTTTCAGCATTCGGAAAACCAAGCATTAAATCATCTAAATAAGTTGATAAATCCAAATAACACATCGGAACAAAGGTTTGCGATATATTTGGATTTCCAAATGTTTTGATTTTATCTGCTCTGAGAGACATAAGTTGTCGAAATGTGCATCTGCAGAAACTAAATTTTAAGTAACTTCGATATTTGTTCTTTATTACCACCGGGTCGATGCCTCTGGTGGTGGATTGTTAGTCCCCGAGGGTATTCACCGACCCAGTAACCAGTACTTCGGTACTGGCCCTAAAAGCGATTTAATTTGGAAACTTGCAATATCTAAATTTTACAAAATTTTGTTCAAAACTAAGGAGTATCTTTCTCTCGCAAAGCTCTGTCCTTTGCTGATTTTGGCTTCAAAAATAGGTCATATTTGTACTTTGTTCTCTCTTTTACATATCTTTCGGTATATGGATTTCCAAATGTTTTGATTTTATCTGCACTGAAGAGACATAAGTTGTCGAAATGCGCATATGCAGAAACTAAATTTTTCAGTAACTTCCGTTTTAATTCCTGGGTCTTATTGGGGTACACATTTTTACAAGTTTTCACTAAAATATGAACGATAATGCGTTAGTGAGTTGAACTGTCAAGGTAGAATATGTGATTCCGAATGCCAACAGTGATGAAAATCATCTTTTCAAACCTGTTAGCATCGGAAAATCTAGCAAGGTCTATGGCTGGATTTGAACCCCTGCTTTGTTGTCATCTATGGAAACACCGCCTGCAAATGCAAACAATCTTGAAATAAGGTGAGGAAAAGGAAAATAATAATAAATTAACTCAGTAAAAGTGCTGAAAAGGGGGAAATAACTTTGATAAAAATTAAATAAAACAGAGAGAGAGTAGTGAAAAAAAAAGGAAATTATATATACAAAGGGATAAAGATCTCTCCCTAGAAGGTTGGAACAAGAAAGTATGAGCAATATCAACTCATTCATTTAGTTAACACCATCCAAAATATATCTTTATACAGCATAATAGGTAATTCAGATCAAAACGGTGGCCAATTTGAAATACAAACTAGTTCCGGTCCCGCATGCGCGCTACTTTATCTCTCCATAGGACTCCTGTGGGGTCACGTGTCGAATTATCATTTTTGTATTTATGATTAACAGTAGGCAAATAGGTATACACTTCCGGTTTGACATTTTTATCCAACAACTTTCTGTTCTAGTCAAGTGAAGACCGTTTACAGTCATATGACTATTTTAGTTTGGTATTTGTGCTACAAGCACATCCGGTGACATCACTTCCGGACGGCAAATTTTTTTGAGGGGAGGAGGGCAATGTTATCAACTTTGAATGCTTGAAGGTCTCTTAAAAACCAGGTTTTCTATACTGACTTTTTATATTTTGAAGATATGGTATAAAGGTATATATTTAAGTAAAAACAAAATTTTAGATTCGAAAGTTTTTCTGAATTTCACTTTTTATGGCCCTCCAGGGGGCAAAAAAGTGATACAAAAATCTAACTTCAATGTGCACATAATGGGAATATTAGCAAAAATAATTGACAGAAGTGGATATATTTGAGAAATACCTTTAAAGCATCAAAGACTTAATCAAAACACCTTTTTCACAAAAAACTATGTACAATTTGTTTTTGTATGGTCAAAAGGGGGTAAATGAGAATTCGGACCATTATTCAGGGGGAGGTAACTTTGGACCCCATTTAACTCAGAAAAACGCCTAGAAAGGTGGTTCAATATTTATACCAAAAGGGTATATATTCAACAGTAATATATATAAAAAAAAGTAGCCATTTTGAATTCGGAATTATTTTTGGGGACAGGTGTCCTCACTACCCTAATAACCACCGGGTTGATGCCTCTGCTGGTGGACTGTTGGTCCCCGAGGGTATTCACCAACCCAGTGGCCAGTATTTCGGTGCTGGCCCTAAAACCGATTTAATTTTGAAACTTGCAATATCTAAATTTGACAAAATTTTGTTCAAAACTAAGGAGTATCTCCCTCTCGCAAAGCTCTGTCCTTTGCTGAATTTGGCTTCTCTAATAGGTCATATTTGTACTTTGTTCTCTATCAGCTTTTACATATGTTTCGGTATATGGATTTCCAAATGTTTTGATTTTATCTGCACTGAAGAAACATGAGTTGTCGAAATGCGCATATGCAGAGACTAAATTTTTCAGTAACTTCCGTATAATTCCTAGGTCTTATTGGGGTACACATTCTTACAAGTTTTCACTAAAATACTCGTTTTCCTTATTTTTACTGAACGAAATTGTGTTAATATATCGCAGAATGGGTTTACATTAAGTCCAAACCGCATCTCTAACCTGACCGACTTTAACTTGTTCCGTGCTGGTTTATCCGTAAAAATGATGCCACAGACCAGATGTGCAAAATCGGATAATTTACTTAATAAATTCAGTGTTAACGTTATTCATAGGGATGGATTCCTGGATTTGGTCTGGTAATTATTTGGCGAAAAACAAAGCGATAATATTTTTATTCTTTATTTCAGTGCTGCTCAAATTGTTGTCGATTTTACAAGAATGCGAATAAACTATGATTCACTGACCACAATGCTAGTGTTCGTTGCTGTCACTAAACATGATATGATATTATTATGTCTTCGGATAATTGACTTTATTCAAATTTTAAGCTTAGATAAGTTTCTCGACTCTAACTGTAATCAGTGATATTTGGTATGTATGTTGCTTTGTCAGATTCTAGTTTGTCTTCTGGTGTAATTTTAAAGTTGATATGTGATTTTAAAGCTGCATTTCAACATGAATATAAATGGATTTTTCGAATGTTCGAAATCACAATTATCAACAGATTTGATAAATGATGTGGTAAATGCATTTATATTCAGTAATCTGAAAGATGAAGAGAAATGTGGCAGAGGTATTTTTTTTGTAAACAAAAATGGCTCTTCAGCAAATTCACTACCAACCTTTGCTAACATTACCAATGCTTATTTAACAAGAGGTGTCATTTGGTGGTGGGCAAAAAATATGCCCTTTCAACTATTACAGGATATTCGCAACTAATTATCAATCCCTCAAATTAAAGATGAGAAAAATGGCAAAAATTAATGACACGCTGCATTATGTGATTAAGCCCACTCTTCGTCAAACAAGAAGAACATGACGTTCTATGCCTTTTATGATGTAGAGGTCGCATATCAAGTTGGAGGTTATACTCTTGAAAAAAAATGAGAAAAATTTACCAAAACACCCCTGTCACACTACATTTTGAAAGTTAAAGGCATAAGTGACAATTTGTCCAATCTATATTAAGGATAATTTTACTTGCAAAATTAGGAGATAAATTTCTCATGACTTTAATATAATAAATTTAGATAAATTTCTCATGACTTTTAACATTATACAATGAAAGTGACTCTGACATTTTTTAACATTATGATTTATGTACCCTATAATAACTAGGAATATACTTATGTCGTAAACTGAGTATATAAGAATAATTACACACATATTTAAGATATTCATCCTAATATGATTTAAAGAATATTTTTGACAAATGCTTTGCCATAGAATTGTTTTTTTCCCAATAGCCTGTCACTATAGAAAAACTTAGTTACGCAGCCCATGTTTTATAATATATATATTCTGCTTTTTTCCATCCCATATTGTGAGATAAGTATCAAAAAATCTTGCTTAAATAATGAATAAAAGTTATAACAAGATAGTGCAATTTCTCCCCTCCAATTGTGTGTAAATTTATCACAAAGATTTTTTTTCACACACGATTTTATCCAATATAGATTTATTTGTTCTTGATTTAAAAATATAAAACCAAACCTTAGTTCATCAAAAATATTATTAACATAATTTATCAAATTTAATGATATGATAGTTTATTAATCTTTAATGATAGTTTGTAGATGAGATCAATTTGCACCAAAAGCAAAGCATTTGTATCCACACTAATATCCATACTAATTAGCACCACAAAACATTTAAAGTCTGAAACGGGCACTTTTGTACTGAAAAGTACTGAAAAGTAATCGACCAGTCTCAACTTATCTGAAAATTACTAAAGTAGTCTTGACCAAAGTCTGATTCAGTCTGAAAATTACTGAACCAGTCTCGACCTGTCTCAACTAGTCTGGACCTGTACTGAAAGAGTCTCGACCTGTCTCGACCAGTCTGAACCTGTACTGAAAGAGTCTCGACCTGTCTCGACCAGTCTGATATAGTACTGAAAGGGTCTCGACCAGTCTGATTTAGTACTGAAAGAGTCTCGACCTGTCTTGACCAGTCTGATTTTGTACTGAAAGAGTCTTGACCAGTCTGATTTTGTACTGAAAACCTAAACCTAAAACATCACCACATTAAAGCAAATCGGGTACAATAAGGGAATCGAAAATTTTCAGTCGTAGATCAATTTTTATCTTTAAATTGATAAATAATATACGGCATAGAATGCTTTTTTGTGCCTGTTCAATATTTTTATTTTTTGCTCTTGTAATACCTACGTAATTGCTCATTATAACTGTCTTAATTTAAAGCACTGTACTATTTAAACTGAATTTCTGCACAAATCTGAAATTTCATCATACGGTTTTTATGATCCATACATACAGTGAGATGCATTTTCACCGTCTAGACACTACTTTCTTTTCATCGACTTTTGTCAAATTTTGAAATTTTGACACTTGAGTGCCATTATAGAGTATTTTTCGTCAAAATTTTCACTGCAACGGCAGATAAAACAAATCTGAATTTCTATCGTGCATTTTCAGACCGGTCTATTCCCATTTGACCCGAATACACATACACTTGTTAAGAGCGAACCATTTGATTTTCAGGGGGCTAGGATTTTCACAAGAGCTGGGATTTCTTTTTTTTGCCCACTTCGGAGACCAGATTATTTTTTTTTCAATATACACAGGGACGAACATTCTACATATAGTCAAAGTGGCCAGCTGGGCCCTGTCAAACAGATTTATGTAGCCCTGCCACTAATTTTACTAGCCCAGTACTATATTTTCAACCAAAATTTCAGTATCCACCTGGGCTACCGGCTTTAAAATTTTAGTAGCTCAGGTAAATTTTTAGCTGCCTTGGGCTACTGGGCCTTTGGTAATTTGCCTCCTGGGAAATTTTGTCGAGCAAAGTTTTTTTTCTAATGGTCAGGGTGAGGGCCGGATCATTTTTGTCAATGTACTGGTAAGAGAATTTTTTATGGCAAAAATTCGGACAAGATTTTTTTTTTCAAGCCCCACTCCCTTTGAAAATCAAATGAACTGAGGTGCTAAGGTGGTTTCAATAATGAACACTGACTCAAAAATTCTTTTTGTATTATCGGGACAATATCTAGTATAACAACTAAAACCAACAATAAACAAATATCTGAGAATGTTATTGGACGCCGATTTAAGAAATGCACTAAACTGGACGTAGATTTGAGAACATAAGTGACAATTTGTCCAATCTGAGAATCGGACATCGATTTGAGTCGGACGTTGATCTGAGTCTTACATAGATATCAACCGTTCATATCTTCTTACTTTTATAATGTATCGGTAGAGACTTTTCTTATGCGCATTTACTCAATATGCAATTCATTGTTTATCTGAAAATAGCGCATTCCAACTTGCAGTAATGTTGAATAGAGTGTAAGACCGTTAACTACTGCTTATGAAATAATTATATAAATATTTCTCCGAAACAAATTAGTCAGCGCGCAGGAATATTACTTTGCTTCACATGTTCGAAATGCACATAGCGACATGGATTACTTTAACATTTTGTTCCTTTTTTGTCCCCTGTTATCACTTTTTACTTTATTTCTATTAAAGTAACTAAAGTAACTAAAGTACAACCTTTTCGTTATTGGGCTAGATCAGGTAACATATACCAAAGCAATAATGTAGCCAACTATGTATCGAATAAAACACACAGGGATAACAATATAGAAACAACGACAGTGGGATGTGGTAATTACAAAAATCAAAAGCAGATCAGAAAACAAACACAAGGAAGCAACTGAAAGCGATAAGAAGGGAACATTCAGAGCTTAAGGTGAACCTACCAAAGATTGCCATCTCGATACGTCACTTAAACACAAACTATAGACATTTAGAATTTTTGTAGAATACTGATCACTAGTTTGTCATTTTTTTATTCGTCAGTTTTGCCTCTATTTTTTCATGCTTTAAATTTTTCCCTTTTATTTCTTATTTGCTTCGATATTTGTTTGTCGTGATATTGCTTGATACAACAGTATGTGGTTTGATTCAAAAGCAAAGAAAAACACTACCATAGTACATAAAGAAATAAGCGTTATAAATTTACATTAAAGCATATATATAATGTGTATCATAATTAGAATTTCATCTGCTCTTTGAAAATTCACCCTTTCACTTTTATCGGGACATGTTGTTATTTTTATTGCAATTTTTTGAAGTAAATTTTGAGACTCTTATGTTCACCAGTGTTTTGGAATACAACTTTTACGTCAAGTGAATAATCTGCATAATTGCGTGTACGCATCGTCCCAAAACTGTACTTTTCGTACACTTTTTGTGAAAAGTTAGACGATGCACCTCCTTGGATGCATGTTTGGTCTAATCCGAGATGTTGGCAAAACAAGAGTGCTGCTTGCATCAGTTTACTGGCTAGTCCCTGTTTCCTATAGTCTCTGTGCGTTCCGAGAAAAAGGAACATTACACATGTATCTGTATTGTAATAATCATAAATAGCGTTTTTCTCCTGTTCTGGAAATGCGAAATCTAGCAATGTTTTAAGTTTAGCATTGGGTGGTACATTCAGGTCTATGGAATGGTTCTTCTGCCCTATCGCCATTCCCCTACAGGCAATGATTTCATGTGAAATGTCGGAAACCAATAAAATAGAGAGATTTCCGGGTAATAATTGCTTCATATAGTGCATAACTTCTTTGTCTACGATCAATCCTAATGATTTTGTCATTACTTCATCTGGAAAGTAGTGATCCTCTATAAACTGATGAAATCTCTCTGAGCTTTCATCTGTCACTAGTTCTAAATGGGCGTCTGTAAACTGAAGTTGTTTACTTATTTCGTTCAGGGCCTAAAACAAAGAGAATGTAAATGTCTTAATTACAATTAAGAATATTTGACGGATTTATTGGCAACAATTATATCTGTTTACATCAGTTTCAACAGTTCATATCTTACTACGATTGCCGTATTGCAAAAGACGCCTACTATGCCACGCTTCAAAATTCCAATTTTACTGCTTTATATTTTGTCACTTTGTGTTTTTTATAAGCGATGTTTAGCAACCCAATATTTTTTATTGTATTGCCATCAGTTAATTGATAGATATTTTAGGTATATGACGAAAGTAATTTAATTTAATTTACATTGCCGGCTCTTCCAATTGTTCTACTAAAGAACTGTCCATTATCCTAACAAAAGATTTTGACTGCTGTGAAAGAAGGCCAGCAAAAATATTGTGACACTGTTTATTCACGTAGTAGCATCAATCATATGTGGATGCTAAAAAATTCTAAAGATCTTTTGAACAACTTGAAAACCCGGTCACTTTCTAAGATCCACTCGTTGAAAACATTCGATTTTTCTACACTCTACACTACTCTTCCCCATTCAAAATTGAAAAGTCGTTTGATTGATCTTATCAAGGACGCATTTACTTACAAAAAAGGACGGAGCTTTACATATGTAGCCTTAACATATACATCTACATATTTTACTAACAAAGTACCAAAGGGTAACACACGATACTACACTGAAGAACAGGTGATCAGCATGCTGGAATTTCTCATTGACAACATATTTGTCCAGTTCGGGGGCAAGATATTTCAACAGACAGTCGGCATTCCAATGGGAACGAATTGTGCTCCTCTCTTAGCCGACCTGTTTTTGTTCACTTACGAAACAGAATTTTTGCAAAATTTGGTCAAACAAAATAAAATTAAAGAGGCTAGATCCTTTAATTACTCATACAGATATATTGATGATGTCTTGTCGCTTAATAATAGTAACTTTGCCGACTATATTCCATTAATATATCCCCCAGAACTTGAAATAAAGGAGACTACAGACACTGACCATTCTGTTTCGTTTTTAGATTTACTTTTGGAGTTTGACGACAGTGGCAACCTCAGCACACGAATTTATGACAAAAGAGACGATTTCGATTTTGATATTGTTAACTTTCCACACCTCGACAGTAATATTCCGTCTTCCCCATCGTATGGAGTATATATTTCTCAATTAATCCGTTACGCTAGAGCATGTAGTCAATATCAAGATTTTTTTAAACGACACAGATGTTTAATTCGTAAACTTTTAGGTCAGGGCTTCGAGAAATGCAGATTAATAGTTTTTCTGAAGAAATTTATTGGACGATATCCAGATTTGATTGATAAATATTCAATCCCTATTTCCAGTTTTATTGAAGACGTTTTTGTTTAAGTTTTGGCCTCTTTCTTGATGTTTCTCTCTTTTTGCAACTGTAGTGTGATTTGTGCATCGAGCGACAAAAATATTTTACCTGTATGAGACTAGGCTTGTACATCGAACAACAAAAACATTTTACCTATTAGAGAAAAATTCTAGGTTTGGACAGGATCCGAGGCACACCACGTGCCAATTCGGCCTCCCATTGACTCGTATGTTAAATTCCGGGATTTCAAAAATTCCAATAATATAGAAATGAATTTTCCTAGGTGCGGGAACTTGTTTTCCGTTAACAGATCACCAACACGATAAAATAAATACATTTATGTATTGTTTTCATGTTTTATGTAATTCATTGTAAGGGTACTCGTATTGATAAGTTGGACTTTTTTCTAGTTTGATTTTTACGGTGAGTCTTTTTGTGTATTTATTTTTTAGCCATTCACCACACATAGGGGGAGGGTTTGGATCCAAGAAAACGAGTTTAACCCCACCGCAATTTATTGCGCCTGTCCCAAGTCAGGAATATGTTGGTGACTGGCTTGTCCGTGTCTTCTTATGAAATTTTAGTTTCTTGATATTTTGGTTATTGGATGTGGTTTGTTTCCATTGATTTATTCATTTTTTACCCTTTTTGGGGCCATTTAGGGCTTGCTATATGGTGTGAGGTTCCTCACTGTGTCGAAGACCGTACGGTGACCCCTAGATGCTTTATTTTGGGTCGTTTTAACCTGGATATGGGATGTTGTCTCCTTGACATTTACCCCATTTCTTTTCTTTTTCATATTCAAACCATATGTTGTATGGTCAAATAAGAAAATAAAATTGAATTGAAACGTTCCGGTTAATTTTGTACATAGTCGCAACAGAGAATTTTCGGTATTTGGTCGTATTTCATTCGATCCGTTCTAGCTTGTGATGCAACTTAATCATGTTTTTTCAACTGTTCTTTGCTCTCCGTCATTCACCTAGAAATATTCTATGATCTTGCTGATTATAACATGTATCAATTGGCTGGAGTCACTACAAATGAAAAGGCACTATTTTTTATAGTACTATTTTCTGTCAAACATTAGCGTATTGAAATAGTGTAGTGCGCCCTGACAATATTATGGCTTTGACATTTAACACAATCTGGGCACACAGAAGCTATAGTTAGTCGTCATATAAGCGGGAGGTTGATGCATCAATAAACCTGGTTTAACCCACCATTTTATTTATAAAATGCCCGTTCCAAGTCTGGAATATGACGGCTTGACAAAAATGTTCTGTGTCGGATTGTGTTCGCCTGATTCAGTCGAATGTTATACGGATTTTCCATACTGGTGTCTTCCTTTGATCGATTCGGACTTTTGTTGTCACTTTTATTTATTAATTTAAACGGATCTTCAAGTGATTAAAATGGATTATAATGGAAACAAGACAAAATACGTTTCGCTGATGCTCATAATCAACAAAAATGAGCAAAATACCAAGAAAGTTCAAATATGTCATAATAACTAACAAAGGACCTGGAAACTCTTACATTACCCTTTCACAATTAAAAAAAGAAATTCAGAGTCTAATTATTCCATATATTATGAAAAGACGTGGATTGTAAAAAAAAAAAAGAGTAACAGGAAACACCTAAAATGACTGATAATTATAATTAATTACATGCCACAATCTGCTAAGGAACTACACAGGAAAAACATGAATTAGACAAAAGACAAACGTAAACAACGATAGGAACTCGGGACA
>MJUU01014763.1:0-12257 GCA_002080025.1 Modiolus philippinarum | reverse complement strand
CTGTGGAATCAGTGTGTACTCCTCAAGATGCAACTAAATGTCAAATATAAAGTTATGTGGACAACTAGTAAAGGCATCTATGTTGAATATATGAAAAGAACAACAAAACACAGAAAATTTTAAAAAATCTAAATGCAGATATAAAAGACGATATTCCACTTTCAAATTTTTGGGTAATTGTCAACATCTTACCCAAAATCTACTGGAAACTGGTAGCTGACGTTAGTTGAGCGTAATCTAGGAATTCTCCTATTTATTTTCTTGACCTAAAATAAGTTGGTTGGAAATGACCCGCCTGGGATAAAATGTTGATTTATGACATGTTCGGCTTTTTTCCAATCATAAACACCTTTCATATGTTGATAGAAGAATGTATTCCCGTTGCCCTCATACAGCAGGACGCCATTTTTACCCCGTTTGACCTCTTTGACCCGCCATTCTAATAACCGGAACGATCCGGAATTGAACTTTTGGAAGAACGTTTATTGGCATCTATCTACATTAACTGAAATTATTTGTACTAATCACTACTATTATTTTAGTTGACTAGACTTACTCTACAATAAAGACATCTCTAAGTAACTCTGCAGCTGTGGGTCTGTTTACTGGATCTGGCTGGAAACATCTGTCAAAGAAAATATTATATATTAAACAGTCTGTTAGTGACCTAATATGGTATTTACACGGCCATTAAATTTAATATTAGACAAGAGTGTAGCTCGAGCCCCAATATCAAATTTACTGACCATGTATATACCATATGAGGTCACTAATATGCTGTATAATGATTATATCCTACTGATAGTCCATTAAACATAAAAATTTGTGAAAACCTCGCAAAAAGTACTGATGTTTACAATGTGATGTCTGATAATGGCTGCCACTGACTTTTTTTTTGGTCAACCCATATGGAATATATGCGGTTTTCATGTGACGTCTTTTGACCATTCAAAATTTCGGAAATTTACTAGAGGTAGAATATTTATAATTAACTTTACTTGGGTATAAATTAAAACAGAAATGAAACAGTAAAGAGTTGCATAATTAGTTTTGTAAAATAGGTCATCAAATTTTCTTCAATAAATCTGATAATCTTTCTTATAGCAAACTACACTTAAAATGACTATAAAGTAAACCATCTTAAAATGTAATTTATTTGGTCACTAACTAGGAATTATAGAAAACTAAACTCAGCTTCATACCTACAGTTTTATACTTAATATTGTGGAAACCTTAACTTTTATGTTTTTTTATTTCCCAACTGGGATATCTCAGACTTTGACAAATAATTTTCTTCATATAAGTTTATACTCCTAAGCAAGGATTACTTGACTTGCATAGATACATGTATATGTATTTTCTCCAGAGACTAACCCTTTGGGAATAAAGTTCGACAAAAATTATGATGATAATGTGGCTTAGGCTTCTCTCAGTATCAACATGAGTAACACCTATAATTTACCTGGATACGGTTCTAACTTGTTCCTAGATATCTATTTGCCCATGTACTTATTAGTCGACATTTATTAAGCTTTTTCATAGCTGAACTACAGAAGCATAGTAATACAAATTAGATTTAGGAATTTTATGTAAATGATTGACTTTGATACAATGAAAACATCAGTTCATACTTGAGAAGGAATTCTTTGGCATGGTGTGACATTGTCTCTGGAATTTCTGGATGTATTTTGTAGAAACCAACTTTAAACATAGCTGCTTCGGGACTTTCAAGCTGAAAAATAAATGATAAATTTTATAATTATATCAGTTGATTTGCTTTTCCCTAGCAATGTTTTCTGGGGAAAAATATGAATGGTCTATGCAAACGATATGTGACTGAGACCATATCTGAAGGATTGGTATTTTTCAGATTTCGGGACTGATTTTATTGTTATAATCAATTTGTATACATGTTGTTGTAAACACATATCTTTATCAGAGTGAATTAATAATGGGAGCAGAACTATTATAAAGGAAATACACAAAACTACAGAAAAATCACATCCCTGAAACAAAAATAAAGCCATTATTAGATTAACAAAATTGGGAAATTAACTTGTGAATTTATCATGCATAAGCTAGACTTAATTTCAAAACAAAAGTATTGAGAAATAATTACTACCATTTCAGTGTGAATAAAAGCTCAAAATTTATTCATTGGAGAAGGAAGGCTAACACTGCCTTGAAAATCCCAGATATATGTAGACTGGATCAGCCAATTGTATACACATGTTGGTGTTATTTCTTAAACAGATTGACAGTACAAAATTGTGTGAAGTCTTTTTCATGAACAAAATTGTGCAATGGTAAACACAACCAATACCTGTTAACTGTCCCACATCGCGAGGGAGACTCCCACTAACTCATCCAATCTCCCACTTGAGAAGGTTCTCCCTTGTGGGAGACCAAAATCTCCCAAAAGAGAAAAAGTCTCACACAATCTCCCACATTTGCAAAATAATACAATATTTTAAGAAAAAAAATGTTTATTTAATGCAAAAATCTTTATTTTACTGCTTTATTTATACTTATATATACTTTACACAATATGACAATAGAAGCCACCCAAAGCAGTTAATTATGTTGTTTTATTTTATTAATCTTATAATGGTATTTGCTAATAACTCAATTTCTTTTAAAAATTATCTTTTATTCACAATAAGCATTACAAGAGATGCCTGTTTAGGTCATCATGCAAAATCTCCCACAAACAAAAACTGCTTATGAGGGAGATCTCCCACATAGTCCTTCTTATAGATTAACACCTATGACAACCTGACTTACCTCTATAAATGGAATTTTACCAGTTGCCATCTCTATAACTGTACAGCCCAGAGACCAAATATCTGCCTAAAATATATTAATGGAACATTCAAGTCTAGATCTAGTGGTTTCAACTGTGTTAGTTCACCATTTTTCTGGTATTAATTTCTTAATATACTGTTAATGTGAATATTGTTTGCATGGGGTAACAGTTCCCTATATTCCCGATAAAGAAAAATTCATGAAAATTTCTCCCACACCAATAATTTTAATTTGAACCCAAATATGTAAAAAAAATGACATCATCAAATATAAAAGGCCCAAAGCACGAAACTTACCTCCTCCTTAAATGTTTGCCCAACACAATCACGAAAATAACAACCTACAAAATTTTCCACTTGTACAGAAATGATTCAAGAAAAAAATTGCTGGTGATTTCCAGTTTTTAATAGAAATCATACAATCTCTCTACACTCAAAGTATATCATTACGGTGCAAGATTTTCATTACATACGATTTACATGGATTTTGTTTCCATGTGTTTAATTTGCTAAGTTCTTCGTTGACAAGCTTTTGGTAAAGTTAAGCCTCTGCCTAAATTTCCCTGCACATTAAACTGTATTGGATAAAACAGTAGAAAGTGAATTATAAACACAGCGAATATTTAACACTTACCTCCCCGTTTCTTACAGTAATCATGAACAAGAGGCTCTCAAGAGCATGTATCGCTCACCTGGACCACAGCTGACATAGATAAAAGGCATTTCCAATAGGAAAACCAAAACATAAACTTTAGCAGAATACTTTTTTTTCTAAAATTACAGTATTCTTGTTTGTTTTCCATGGCAACTGAAAGATCCACCATCCATTACAACCCATAACAGAACACCATTCAAAAAAAAATTTGGGCAGGGGTTCCCTTTATAATCAAGGTAATATAAAATGCTGAAATTGAAACATTCAGACCACATTTCAAATAAAAATTCAAAAATTTGGGCAGAGGTTCCCCTTAAAATCAAAAGGGCCAATGTAAAAACTATGTTCAGATGGTGGCCATCTTGGATGAGGTATGGACCATTGTGGCTTAGTTTGGTTCTAATTGGACCAGTAGTTTCTGAGAAGAAGATCTTTGAATGTATATTCCATAGAGTTCAATGCTAAAACTATGTTCCCGCCAGCGGCCATCTTGGATGAGGTACAGACCTGTCAGATACCTTTTTTGGAAAGGACCATCTAAGAGAGATTGTGACTAAGTTTGGTTATAATTGGACTTGTAGTTTCTGAAAAGATCTTTGAATGTCTTTTCAATAGGGTCCAATGTTAAAACTATGTTCCCGCTGGCAGCCATCTTGAAGGTACAGACCTGCTGGATAACTTTTTTGGGAAAGACCATCTTAGGACCATTGTGACTAAGTTTGGTTATAATTGGACTGGTAGTTTCTGAGAAGAAGATCTTTGAATGTCTTTCCCATAGGGTCCAATGTTAAAACTATGTTCCCCACTGGTGGCCATCTTGGATTAGGTAAGGACCTGTCAGATACCTTCTTTGGAAGGGACCATCTAAGAACCATTGTGACTAAGTTTGGTTATAATTGGACTGGCAGTTTCTGAGAAGAAGATCTTTGAATGTAATTCCATAGGGTGCAATGTTAAAACTATGTTCCCCGCTGGCGGCCACCTTGGATTAGGTATGAACCTGTTTGATACCTTTTTTGGAAGGGACCATCTAAGGACCTTTTTTGGAAGGGACCATCTAAGGACCATTGTGACTAAGTTTGGTTATAATTGGACTGGTAGTTTCTGAGAAGAAGATCTTTGAATGTCTTTTCCATAGGGTCCAATGTTAAAACTATGTTACCACTGGCGGCCATCTTGGATGAGGTACAGACCTGTCAAATATCTTTTTGGAAGGGACCATCTAAGGACTATTGTGACCAAGTTTGGTTCCAATTGGCCCAGTAGTTTCTGAGAAGAAGATCTTTAAATGTATATTCCATAGGGTCCAATGTTAAAACTATGCTCCCCAATGACGGCCATCTTGGATTAGGTATGGACCTGTCGGATACCTTTTTTGGAAGGGACCATCTAAGGACCATTGTGACTAAGTTTGGTTATAATTGGACTGGTAGTTTCTAAAAAGAAGAAGATCTTTGAATGTTTTTCACATAGGGTCCAATGTTAAAACTATGTTCCCCACTGGTTGCCATCTTGGATTAGGTATGGACCTGTCGGATAACTTTTTCGGAGGGGACCATCTAAGGACCATTGTGACTAAGTTTGGTTATAATTGGACTGGTAGTTTCTGAGAAGAAAAAGATCTTTGAATGTTTTTCCCATATGGTCCAATGTTAAAACTATGTTCCCCGTTGGCGGCCATCTTGGATTAGGTACGGACCCGTCGGATACCTTCTTTGGACGGGACCATCTCAGGACCATTGAGTCTAAGTTTGGTTATAATTTGACTGGTAGTTTCTGAAAAGATCTTTGAATGTAATTCAATAGGGTCCAATGTTAAAACTTATGTTCCCGCTGGCAGCCATCTTGGATGAGGTACAGACCTGCTGGATAACTTTTTTGGGAAAGACCATCTTAGGACCATTGTGACTAAGTTTGGTTATAATTGGACTGGTAGTTTCTGAGAAGAAGATCTCTGAATGTCTTTTCCATAGGGTCCAATGTTAAAACTATGTTCCCCGCTGGTGGCCATCTTGGATGAGGTACGGACCTGTCGGATACCTTTTTTGGAAGGGACCATCTAAGGACTATTGTGACCAAGTTTGGTTATAATTTGCCCAGTAGTTTCAGAGGAGAAGATCTTTGAATGAAAAGTTAACGACGAACAGACGATGGACGCCAAGTGATGGCAAAAGCTCACCCAGGCATAGCCAGGTGAGCTAATAAAAGCAGATGCAAAATAACCTGATTTATGGTACATTATATGTATTAAAGTACATTCTAATATGGGAACAATGGAAACCATGACAACTAGCCATATGAAAATCCCCAATAACATTATGAGCGACATCACAACAGTCTTTACGCTGAAATTGACAACGGCACAATATGTTTTGTGCACAAAAATGTCAGTAAATCTGAAGTAATGGTTGTCCTTACCGTGTACACTGTAGGTCCTCTTAGATCATGAAATGTCATATTAGAATCGAAATAATTCATGTTCACCGGTGGTTTGTAGTCGATTTACATATGGGTGTCCATTATTTTCGTTTATTTTACCCCTCACTCCGCTATGCTACGCTCTGGGTAAAATATTAACGAAAATAATGGCCACCCATATGCAAATCTCAACAAACCACCGGCGCCCATGAATTATTTCTTAATTTAATATTGACATTAATGGAGTCAGTAGGTTGACATATTATACATAGAAATGCCAATGTCTAACATACCTGTTTGTAATACATGTGTAAATTACCTATGTTTCATGGCTGGAAAGTTGAAATTTCAGAAACTAAAGTATTGTGGCCAAACTAGTTGTAATTCAAATGTTGGTACTTCAACTGATTAATGTTAGAATTATTTTGATTACCTCAAGAGCTACACTTAATTTCACACTTAAATAAGACTTACTGAAGGGCCATAACCTCTGGCTCCTTTATCTATCACTTCAGGGGCCATATACTGTATCGTACCTAGAATGATCATAAACAATAATTTTATATCTGCGAAATTCAGTTTTATAAAATACATTTTGTTTAAATCACATCCAAAAGACACACATAACATATGTATTTAGATGCTCTTCTTGCGGAAGAATTATTAAATGCCATTATCTATTTTTTCCTGATGATTTTGCTTTGGCGCACTTCCTCTGTTACTCCCAAACTATTTTTGTCTTATTATGAACTAATAAATCTATACCCCTATATAAGTATACTGACTAGCCTTTGTAAGGAATAATATTTATCATCATTGACAACTTCTATCACAAATTATACAACTATATCTGCATTAATCTTTCAGTTTCAACTGTATAATTATCTATTTAAAATTTTATCATTATTATCTGGAAAACTATTTCATGAAGTTATATTTTCTTTATATATCTGGAAAGTACATATCAAAATTTACATCATGGCTAATGTTGAGACACTGAACAAATCTCTTTTGTTTTTATTTCCCTTAATGATTTTTAGGATATATCTATATATCTATATACCTGCAAATGTATCAGCACATGGATTGATACCAGATAACCTCTTAGATGTACCAAAATCTGAGATCTTTAGAACACCACTATATGTGTTGACAAGTACATTATCTCCTTTTATATCTCGATGGACAATTTTATTTTCATGCTGTAAAAACAGAATTACATGTCTTTGATAATTTTTTTTAAAGACCAAAAAATGCTATTCATAAATAAAAATTTTACATATTAAGACAGAAATTTTTTCATCTGCTTAATATACACCTGTATATAGTAGTTTGACTCCATTCTTTACATCATTTAAGGGAGTATGAGCGTCAGATTTCAGAAGCATTCGATATCCTTGAGTTTTATCCATTCAAACAGTGTTAAAATTTTTTGCACATGGATCATATTTTCTTGGTTATAGGTCACTTTAAAATGTATAAAATAGACAGTGTATCAAATTTAATCAACTTCCAATTATATTTTCATATGTTTAAGGGCCTATAGACATCTTATGCAAGTTAAAGGAAAACTCTAGAGAGAACTGTTTCCCGCCAAAATTTTGACGTCTTATATCTCAAATATTCCTACATGGATTTTCAAAATTTTTTGCTCAAGTTGTGCTATTAGCAGTGCTCTTCAAAACAAAAAGTCAGAATTTTTTTATTCTAATTACAAAATTTCTGACACTCGTACTCCCTTAAAAAGCAATCACTATTAAAAATACACAATGTTCACTATTACCAGAGAATGTAAGACCAAGACATATCTTTTTTAAACTTCTGTACTATTAAAATTAAATTCAATGTCATTATTTGAGGTATCTTTCTTTTTGCATTACTTTTTTAAAAAGTAAAAGCATTGAGTCAATCTCTTTCAAAGTGAACACCTTTATCTTTCTAGTAGTTTTCAGATATTAGTAGTATTTTGAAGTGCCTAATAATTTTCTCCAACAAACTGATTAATAATTTATTCACTATTTCTTTAAAGATTATCTTTGGTGTACTTACAAGGTATTTCAGGCCTTCTAATATCTGTTTTGTGTAGTATGCTATTGTTGTTTCATTATCCTTCAATGGACCCCACTTACTGTGTAACAGCTGAGACAGACTTCCTGTCAAACAAAAACACAAGCAAGATAAATATGAACATGACAGAGCAATGCAGTTTAGTGCATGAGTTAGTATTTGTTAATGTTTTCATAAGATATTGACCTACACTCATGATACTAAATATACCATTATTAAAAGCAATGATAATTTACGGTGAAAGCTGTCTGAACCAAACCCTAGGTTAACCAAATTGTCTTGGCCAAAACTTGATTTCATCAAAAGTCTAGAGTTTTCAGATTAAGTGTTAAAAATATATACAAGAAAAACATATCAGATTACACATCTTTAAGTCTCATTAAAAAAAATGCTGAAGCTATGAATTATACTTTTCAGACAAAGGAGTTTGTTACATAATCTAAGAAACTACTTGTCTGTAAATCAACCTCTGAGTAAAACACTGATGTTAAAATTAGGGATGGCAATTTCACAGATATACTGTAACCGGTTATTCGGAAAACCTTTCGACCGATTAACCGGTTAACTGGTGTTTAATGAAATATTGAATATTTTCCAGTTATATGAATAAATAATTAAATTCGTTTCTTTCGTGATGTACATCGAGATACTGACAAAGAAAAAATTATATAAGCTAGCTATAGATACTTTCCAATCGTCATCTCAGGAAAATGTTCCTGTGATATTCTACTTTTTTCTTGATTTATATCATTATTTTACCATTTTCATCCATAAATATTTTTCTATACTTTTTCAAACTGTACAAATTGGGTAATATAGTGGAATTACAAATTTTCTTGATGTTTCTTATAGTTTACTTTATTTTGTGTAGAAGCATGTCCAGTCCCCTAATAAACTGGTCAACCCCGGTTGCTCAACCCACTGGACATTATTATTATACGTAATATATGTTCATAAATATAATAATTCTAGCATTCATATTCTGACAGTACATTATCATTCAACATTTTGTTAATTCATGTAAACTCTATAATTTCTGTAGGTAGATAATTAGCAAATTAAGTTAGCTTATTAGATGAAGACACTGTGATAGGACTGAAAATTTAAAAGTAATTATTACATTATCCGTTATGTAAACAACTTGTCAATAAATTGGTCTTTGATACATATCCAATCAATTAATGTAAATAAATAAAAATAGTGGTGCCTGATTGTACACATAACAGTATACAACTGAAATGAATTTTGACACCTAGTAATCGAATACCGATTTTGCTAACCGGTTACACCCTATTCGACCGATTAACCGAGTAACCGGTTACTCGTTGCCATCCCTAGTTAAAATAATTCTTATTTCAAAATTTATTCAGTGAAACAAGAGCTGTCGCCAAATGGCAGCCTTATATATCCCCTGCTCATTGAACCCTGAATCAATATGGTAAGTGCAAATTCAGATGGGTGTGGATACAATACAGGTGTGGACACAGTACAGGTATGGACACAATACGAGTATGGACACAATATTAAAGATACAACAGGCTTTCAATCTACTTTTTTGCAAAAAATAAGGGCCTTTTTAGGGCTAAATTTTCAAAAAATAAGGGCAAATTTTAAGAATTTTAAGGGTTTTTGTCATACCTGCCAACTTTTGAAAATCTCCATGGGGGTTTTTATGCGCGACTTTCCTTTTCAGTCGTGTGAGAGTTCGCGGTGTTTTGCACAAAATTTTTTGTCTAATACTTGATGCTCTTTTTTATCAAATACAAATATCTAGGTGTTATAGAAGATTTTACTTTTTATTGAGGGAGGCAAGACATTCCTCTTTTCTTGTGTTTTTGGGCATTTCTTTTGGTTCTTAAATATTTTTGGTCAATAAATCAGTTGTGAACTGTTTTTGGACCATTTTGTGTTTTATGTTCTGTTAATTTTTAACTTAGTTTTAACTGTTAAAGGGAAACAAAAAGCAGTGCTTGCTGTTCATCATTATGTTGCTCTTATTTGAATTTAGAGTTGACCATTCTCTCTCTCCTTTATCATTTGTCTGATGTACATTTACTGCATTTCTCCTTTTATTCCATTATTTTATAAATAAAGCAAGCATTACATTTTTTAAATATTTTTTGCCTTTTCTGATTCAGTCAAAAGAGTGGTGTTCTGGGAATTTGAGTGACCTTTCGTGCATTACAGTACCAATATGTTTGTTAACATCGTTAAGGCTACTCAGTTCAACTATGCAAACTCTGCAGAACGGGGAACTTGACCTAGTCACTGGCATAGCCAACCACGGAACTGTCAAGTGTGGTGCTTGCAGCTCGTTGTATCAGGGATTGTGAACCTTGATTCATAACTCAAGAACTATTCACTATGATTGCTGGTGGTCCATCCAGTTGCATAACTTTAATTATGTCGCCGAAGCCTTAAAATCAACAAAAAATCAACCAAACTGGTCATATTTACGATTGTTTACATGCCGGCTCCAATCAGCTGTTTTTCACTCCAATACCGCGTGATAGATGTAAACCCGATTCTGATCGGCTAATATCGAGAATATGGTTAACTCCCTTTCGAGAATTTGGATTGTCTCCCTTTCAACAACCAAATTCGTGTAAACAAACATTTTTTTGTGCGAATTTCATCAAAATCGTGTTTTATGCCAAATTTTGTTTCACGAATGTGACATCGTGACAGATGGTTAAAATCGTGTAGATCACACCAAAATCGTGTAAGTTGGCAAGTTTGTTTTAAACAAAAATAAGGGATAAAATGTACTATTATTTTAACAATCTAAGACTGGAAATTTACTCACCATTTGGGCAAAGAACAATAATACAAAAGCTAATTACCAATTCAGAAGACCATTTGGATGATTACCAATTTGGATTAAATTAACTTTAATATCTAATGTATACTTTTGATTTTTGAAATTTTGAAAATAGTGCTTTTTTAGGATTTTACAGCTTTAATTAGGAATTTTAAGGCTGTTTGTAAAAAATAAGGAATTTTATGAAAATAAAAGCCTTCTTGAATTCCTGGATACAATACTCAAGAAATAACTTTTCAATAGGGTTCCAATGAAAATATTCTGATAATATAAGACAAAAATAAAATTAACCTTTTTTGGCCTCTTTGAAATTTTACTCAAAAATCATAAACGTTAGAGAAATTTCATCACAACACTTTTAAAATAACTTCTCAAGAAGATTACAATGAAAAAAGTGTTTTTCTGCCACAGTTTTATTTCATAATATCTACCCTCTGAAATATTTCTTTGAAAAAAAATGTCCAAGTCCAAGAGATCATTGCAGATGGATCCGATGAAAACTCAAAATCGAATTAGCTCCCCTTCCTGGTTTCAGAAAATAATTATATTCCTTCATGCATATCTCTAAATTGTGCCCTTCCTTTGTGTAAAGTTTCATCAAAACCCTTAATGTGGTTTAGGGCTATTCCATTAAAAAGGATGTACCAGGGTCGGAAGGCAGAAAATGAAAATTCCTGGGGGTTCTTGTAGATTTTGTATTTTATTGCTATACCAATATTTGTCCATTACCCTAGGTTGTGGGGGTAGTAGAAAATTGCCTTCCGACCCTGGTACACGCATTTTAAAGAAGAGTTGCACTTATGAGGTAATTTGTGTAGATGGAACCAATGAAACCTGAAAGTCAAATTATCTCCCCTTCCTGATTTCCCACAATAATTACTTTACTTCATGCACATCTCCACGTACTGTCCTTCCTTTGTGTAAAGTTTCATCAAAATTCTTCTGGTGGTTAAAGAGGAGTTGTGCTTACGAGGTTATCTGTGCTGATGGAATCAATGAAAACTCAAAGTTGAATTATCTCCCCTTCCTGGTTTTAGAAAATAATATATTCATGCACATCCACATAAAGTGTCCTTCCTTTGTATCAAGTTTTATCAAAATCCTTTAAGTGGTGGAGGAGAAGTTGCTCTTACGAGTTAATTTGTGCAGATGGAATCAATGAAATTCAAAGTCGAATTATCTCCACTTCCTGGTTTTTGAAAATAATTACTTTCCTTCATGCACATCTGCATATAGTGTCCTTCCTTTGTATAAAGTTTCATCAAAATGCTTTTGATTGGTTTAGGAGGAGTTGCGCTTATGAGGTAATTAGTGCAGATGGAATCAATGAAAACTCAAAGTTGAATTATATCCTCTTCTTGGTTTTGGACAATAATTATATTCCTTCATGCACATCTCCATATACATGTAGTGTCCTTCCTTTGTGTAAAGTTTCAACAAAATCTTTCAAGTGGTTTAGGAGGAGTTGCACTTACAAGAAGTGTGGACAGAT
>MJUU01014758.1:0-34793 GCA_002080025.1 Modiolus philippinarum | reverse complement strand
TTTAGGTTATTGAACTCTGTGACGGTTAAAGACAGTTTCCCCTTGCCTTGATAGATGAGTGCCTGGACACCTTGGCTGGCAATGTTTGGTATGCCAAGTTAGATGCAAATTGGGCATACTGGCAGATCAAGATCAAACCAGAAGACCGAAAGAAGACAGCCTTCGTAACGAAGTACGGTCTGTTCGAATGCGTGAAGATGGCATTCAGCTTGTGCAATGCACCAGGAACATACGCCAGGGTCATGAATTTGGTGATGAGAGGCCTGGCATGGAAGACAGTCCTAGCATTTTTGGACATTTTAGTCCTTGGTACTTCGTTCGATAGTCATCTGGAGAACCTCGCAGCAGTGTTCCAGAGGTTCCGGAAGTTTCAACTGAAGTTAAAACCTAGGAAATGTGCCTTGTTTCAGAGAAAGGTAGAATTTTTGGGCCGGCAGGTCAGCAACAATGGTTTAGAGATAGGACAGCAGCATCTGGAGCCAGTCAAGGACTGGAAGGTCCCTATCGGTACGAAGGAAGTTGAACAATTTTTGGGGTTTGTCAACTACCACCGTTCCTTCATCAAGGACTACGCTGGTATATCTGCGCCACTGTATGAAGTAACAGGAAAGAACCCATTTTCCTGGAATCACGACCGTCAGTTAGCTTTTGAAACACTGAAGGAAAAGCTCCTGACTGCGCCAGTCTTGACACTCCCAAACAACACAGACTACTTCATACTGGATACGGACGCCTACCAGAATGCCATAGGTGCTGAACTCATTCAAGTCCAGCAGGGCCTAGAAAGGACCATAGCTTACGGTAGTTTCATCTTGACAGCAGAACAGAAAAACTACTGTACCACAAGAAAGGAGTTGCTGGCGGTAATTAGATTCACCAGACAGTTAAGGCACTACCTCCTAGGCAGGCAGTTCACGGTTAGAACCGATCACAGTAGTTTGACCTGGCTAGTCAACTTTAAGGAGCCCCAGGGACAGCTAGCCCGATGGCTAGAGAAGCTCAGCCAGTACGACCTGGTCATCAAACACCGACCAGGCAAACACCACGTAGATGCTGACGTTCTCTCCAGAATGCCGGACAGGTTGGCAGAGTGTCCGCACTACACAACGGACACAATACTAGCAAAATTGCCATGCGGGGGCTGCAACTATTGCCAAAGAGCGCATAGAAGTTGGGCTAAGTTTTTATGCGAAATTGATGAGGCGGTGCCCCTAGCCAGGAAGAGACGTAAACTCAGTAAACCGCTGCAAGATGTAGCGGCAGCGATGACTTTGTTGTTTGACTCCCCAGAGCAGGAGGAGTCCAGTTTTCACAGCACAGGAATGGACTTCATATTTGGTCCGTCGTCGGCCAAGATAGTAATAGACGGACATGAACACTGCTTTGTAACCGCAGTGTCCCAAGCAGATGGAGTAATCATATCTGGATTTACAGATGAGGATGTCAAGACAAATCAGGCTAGTGATCCAGATTCAGAATTTGTACTGAATTGGTTAAGGGACGGGACAGAGCCATCGGAAGATGAGTTATTTTTGGCTTCTCCAGCGGCCAAGTGTCATTGGCTCAACAAACAGAAGTTTTTTCTGGATAAAAATGGCATTTTAAAGAGCCATCCCAAGAAAGACGGAGGGAACACCAGACTGGTGGTGCCAGCTACTTTGAGACAAGCAGTCATGGAACTATGCCATGAATTACCGAGCGCTGGACACCAGGGTGTGTCAAGGACGACATCCAGAATCAAGGACAAATACCACTGGTACAATATGACAAGAGATATTGCTACGTTTGTCCTAACTTGTGACACTTGCAACAAGAACAAGTAGCCGTCACGGCCCAGCAGGTGCCCGATGACTAAATACCATGCAGGTTACCCGATGGAGAGGGTCCAAATAGATTTTATGGGTCCATTGCCAAAGACCAAACAGGGCAATGAGCACGTTCTGATGATGGTGGACCAGTTCACTAAGTGGACGGAGTGCATCCCGCTCCCATCCCAAACGGCAGAGACTACAGCTCAAGCAGCTATAAATGAGTTTTTTTACAAGATTTGGCTACCCTTTTCAAATTTTTTCAGATCAGGGCAGGAACTTTGAGAGTTCACTCTTCAAGGCAGTATGCGATCTTCTACAGATCCACAAGGCCAGGACAACGCCTTATCGTCCTCAGGCGAATGGACAAGTAGAGAGGCAGAATCGAAGCCTGATGGACGCAGTAAGATGCTTTGTTGACTCTCAACAGGAGAACTGGGACCAGCACTTAGCCCAGCTCGGTGGAGCTTTAAGATCCAGTGTGAACAGGAGTACCGGGTATACTCCCAATAAGCTTATATTGGGTCGAGAAACAAACCAGCCGGCTGATCTCATGTTTGGTAGCCAAAGCGAAACAAAATATGAAGGGACAGACAGTTACATCATTGGACTGGAAAAGGCAATTAGGAATGCGCACACAGCTGCACGGAAAACCTTGAAGACTACACAGGCCAAGATGAAGCGTGATTATGACCTTAGAGTGTTGGAGAAATCATACAAGCCTGGAGACTTGGTATATGTTCTGGACACTGCCCAGGTCAAGGGCAAGTGCAAAAAATTGAGTCCTCCATGGAAGGGTCCTGGAATATTTATTGCGAATGTAACAGGACAGGTTTACAAGGTCAAGTTGCAGAGGGTGGTCTTCAATTGATTGATTAGTTAGAGTTTAACGTCCAATGAGCAATATTTCAGCTATATCAGGACGAGAACAAGTTAATCAATTCAAAACAAATTGTAAGTAAAAGAAGAAAGAAATAAAGGTGGAAGGGACAACCGGGGCAACGACTTTTGATTGCCACTGGAAAAGGGGAGAAATGGGTAGGGGCAGGAAATTTAGTCTTCAACACAAATCATGACAGGCTGAAGCCGTGCAAAGACAGGAAGATCCCAGCGTGGCTGCAGGGGTGCAAAAAAGACTTCGAGCAAGGGGTGGATGTTCTTGCGAAGCCACAGAGCAAGTCGTCAGCTCCCCAGTACTGTGTGTGCCGGGGTCCAGATACTGGTGAAACAATGGTCCAATGTGACCGGTGTAAAGAGTGGTTTCACCTGACCTGTATTGGGATGTCTGTCCAGGAGGCAAATGAAATAGATCCCTACATCTGCCCGAACTGCCAATTAGTAGGTAGGGTGTCCCCTAAAAAAGATAATGGGGGAGGGGAGGACCATTAGGTGACATTACTAATGGAGTCTCTTTTTTGTGTTTTTCAGTATGTCAAAGGATCAAAGCGAGAGAGGTAGGCCTTGGAGGCCCAGTAGCCGCTCCCAAGGTGGAGCAGACTCCGAAGATGAAATACCGCCTTTCGACTACGAGGCTCTAGACAGCCCTCCACCCAAACGTAAGGTAACGGTGGAGGGGGAGGAGGAGATGACCATTGAGGTGCCCCAGCCAGACCCCGGACGGGAGTCTCCCGCAGCGGAACCTGCACCAGAGCCAGTAAGCGAGGAGACAGGCCCAGCCCGGGAGCCAGCACCCGTCGCGGTGGAGGTCCCGGACTGCGGGATTGATAGGACTGTGATCCCCGCCTCTTGGGCGGGGAAGGAGGATCAAGTATACACGTGCCCTTGCAGCGGCTGTAAAGAAAGGACCTGGAGGGTCAGCGGCAGGGACGTTGCGTGCCCGTTCCCAGGGTGTCCAACCATTACCCGTAACCTACGGGAACACGCCTTGGCAGAACACCTGTCCGCCATGTTCCAGCTCCAGTTCCCACAGGAACTTCTGGAAAACAGGGGGTTCAACTTGTACAGGGGCCAAATGGTGATGGCCATCGCCAGGTGGCTGATGGGCGGAGCCCCCACAGCAGTAGAGTTTGTTCGCTGGCTCAACCAGCGTACAAGGGTGCCGGAGGGCTGCCATCTTCCAGAGCATGGAAACCCAGCACTCAGAGCTGTATGCCGCGCCATGGGCTTGCGGGAAGAACAACAGTATACGGTGAGGCCGATTAACAGCCCGGTGTGTATACTTCACTGGCGGGTGATGTTGCCGTTACTAGCTCAGCTGTCCGCTGAGAGGAGGAATAGTGTGGCCAGTGAGGTATACTCGGCCTCGTCGGAGCCAGACGAAGAGCAAGTGGCGGCGGAGAACAGAGGTTTCATGGGGGTGGCCAGTCCCAAATCATCGAGTGGACCGGTGGTCGCACCTAGGCGACGCGCGGAGTCGAAGCCTGCCCGACGAAGAGAGTCAGCTGCCACCGCTCCTGCCTCTACAGCATCCAGGGAACGAGCTGGAGAGCCTTCTCCGCCTCGGCCAGAGGCTGTGGTAAGACCAACTGGACGACCGACGTTGGTCATACTTGTTCACAGGGGAATGAAGAGGATGGTCACGGCAACATCTGTGGCCAATGCCCTGCAACTTGCCAGGGAATTGTTCAACATCCCCGGGCAGCTGACGCTTCATGCTTTTGGAGCTCAGCTCACGGATAGTGTGCAGCTGGACCTGCTTCCAGCAATGCCTGAGCTGGAGGTAAAGGTGGATTGATGTGTGCCAGCATCATCAGAGTAATACCAACCAGGGATATGTACATATTGGTGTATATATTATGGTCAACAGTTTTTCATGTAGAGTAGGACCAGTTGTTGATATTTCTTGTTCCATCCTACTGAGGTACAGTTAGGTTGTGGTATTTCTTTAGTTGAGTTTTGAGGCCCTGGTAGGTAGGAAGACTGTTCCTTGCAGGAACGACCCCAAGATTACATATATGGTTATACTGGCGCTACCGTTCTTTGCTAGAACGCCTTCGACTAAGTATTCCCCAGCTTTGGATATATTATATACTGTTCCTAGCAGGAACGCCTTGGATTTCTTTCTGTTGGGGGAATATTCTTTTATGTGTATATACGTTCTAAGGTAGTTTAGTCAGTAGTTTAGTCAATTGGAAATTCGGGGGGATTAATGAACTTAGTCACTGGGTAGTGATATTTGTATATTTTGGAAGAGAAGTAGTTTTCCTTTAGTTTTATGGCATGTTTATTGATGTTTGTATTGTTTACGGACTTAGTTGAGATAAGGCAACTCAGTGGTTAAACTTGTTGTTTATTGTGATGTGTTCCAGTCCGGAACAGGAGCTATCATCTCATGGTGAGATGTTTCCAGAGGTGTATTATTGGGTTTGTGCGCACCTATGGTCGGTGCGGAGTTGTGGCTCCTGTTAAATGTAACTTGTAGTTAAGCGTTATGCTCCCCAGACGAGGTGATGGGCGAGTTGTAAGGATGACTGGAGTTAGTTCAAGTTTTATTGAATGATGCTATAGTTGAGCTACTTGAGTTTAGTTCAGTTTGAAGTTGTCTTTAGTGTATAAGTCCGATGTTGTTCATGTCATGTTATTTTTTGGGGGAAAGGTTAACGCAGTCTTTTTATAATCCCAATCCCGTGGGCAGGGGGGTGGATTTCATGCCGTAACGGTCAGTTACGAGCCAGTTTCACACTTATATTTACCGGATTTGACGTTTATTTAGAACCCCTGGGGCGTTTCGACATAGTCCTTAGTCGGAACCATAGCGTTCCACCTTTTTAAGATGGAGGGGGTGTTGTGGAGTTGCTCTCCACTTCCTGTTAGGCCCCGGTGGTTCTACCAGACCGGAACCGAGAAGCAAGCAGGCCCGAAGGAGGCAGATGCATCTGCGCAGATGTGCTGATCAACATCCCTTCCGGTCAAGTTAATGGTGCCATACAGACACACACATTGACAGCCAGAGAAGACAACCCAAGGATTAAAGGTATTCTGTCAGTCATATAGTCAAGTAGTATTGTTAGTAGACTGGGCTAGGTCGCGGGGTATCCTTAGGCGGACTTGGGGTAGTCGTCGTCCCCCCCCCATACACACATAGTTATACCATAAATCAGAGCTTGTTGAAAATTTGACATGATGTTGAAGAAATAACCAACTTTATTTATTTCTGTAAGCTTTGCTAAGGGAGATAATTCAAAAATGGAAAATTCTAACAAGTAAAGGATAAATAATTTATAACTGTTTTTTGATGATGCCCTTGACTGCCCATGTCTACCCAACATTTTGGAAGCAGTTAAAATGTATTTGTCGTTATTGGTCTTTTACCGGGTTATATGTTACTCTATTTGATACATAGAACAACAAAGATATTTTACCTATGTCGAAATGGACGGCTCAGTACTGGAATTATGCAATAACAATACGTTGTTTGAATACCCGAGGGCGTCAATCTAAAATTTGACGTCCAAAATACCCGTTTACAGGCCCCGTGTACTGTCATTGCGATTCTAATGCAACAAATCAATTTCATGTTCTATTCTTTAATCGTGAATGTGTAACAATATTAGGAACCAGACTTAACAAAGAACCTACTTATTTCAGGTGTGTAGATGGTGGAATTGACGGTCAGTTTTGACCAGTCAAATCCTTCGTTGTGTAAATGTTGCTTTAGAATTATGGATACCCGCCCCTTTAATACCTATACCATACATTTCCTACTTAGATGATTTTGGCTTTACTTTTAGATCATATTGGATATTTGTCCTCTATCAGTTTTTAACGGCCTAGTTCGATCATCAACCAAAGTTTAGTTTAGTCAGTGTTATTGCGCATGTCTGGTCACCTGAATGATCGAACTGATTTTAGTACCAGTAGATTAGTAAATATGGCGGCGTTTTTAAAAAAAAATGTGCATTTTGGAAATGTTCGATGACGACGAGGAAGATTTCCATCGTTTGTTTGTCATACGATCGACAGGATTAATAAATATAACAAAAAGAAGAGATGCCATGCCAAAGGTTGGTAATTATATGACAGTAGTTGGACAGATGGACATACCCCAGCACATAGATGATTTCAAAATGCATTACCGCCTAAGTAGAGATGTGTATTATATCATACTGGAAAGTATCCAAGACGCATTAATCCGTATTGGAAGAGGGCCACACGAGACCGTCACACCAGAGAAGCAGCTCCTTGTATGCCTCAGCTATCTGGTATCAAACCAATCTATGAGAGAGACCACATTTTCAATTTGTCAAAGTCAACAGTGCACCAGATCATAAAAGAAGTTTGTAATGTTCTAGTTGTTATGCGTAACCGGGTAAGAATAGAGTAAATCACCTGTCTTGTACCTGTGGTGTATCACTGATTGTTGATTTAGAAGGGGTATAATTTTTAGTGATGTTAATGCAAGACATTTTTTCTCACACATATATTTTCTGTCGAGATACCAATACAGTAAACAACAGCAAACCTTATGTATGGGTATCCATTTTCAGCTTCATCTGCAGTTGACTGCACGAGTACTTAGGCATGGAGCATTAATTTGGGGGAGGGGCGGATTTTGCACCCCTTCCAAAATCTGACCAGCACCTGGATGGTTGAAAAAATAATCTGGCCATCAGAAAAAAGTAGTCTGGCTTAACAAATTTCCTTGCATCATGTATTGGAAAAAATCCCAGACCACCCAAAATGCCCCATATTTTCACAAATTTGCATTTGCCTATTTATTTTAAATCTATTCCTTGTATTCATGGCTTCTACAAGGCAACCGGTTCCATATGCATATTAAAATATTGAGATTGGAAATTTTATCATGTTTTGCCCTGTATGATTTTAATAGCTACTGGTTAATGCCACATTCTGTGTATTAACAAACTGAATTTCTATTTACAGTTTATCCGTTGGCCATCACAACAACAACAAACTGAGATTGCAGCTGAGGTAGAGGCTGAATGCTCTTTGCCTGGAGTGACGGGATTCATAGATGGTACACATGTACGACTGTCAGCTGCTATTGGTAGTGATCGAGACTACTACAATAGGAAGGGGTATCCTTCTATTCAGTTGCAGGTAAAATGTACATTTATTTGAATTTCTTGTGTATGACTTGCTCATTATTGCCGTACTCATGTTGTGTCTCTGTTACTTTTTGTTTCTGATGTTGCCATTGTCCTTGGATTATTCGTTTTGGATTGACGGTTCGGTTCTCACTTACTTTATTTAAGACAGAGATATGTCTCTGTTTATGGGTAAATACTCTTAACTTCATAGAATATGGAGTAAATGTATATGAGACAAAATCACATTAGCTATACACACACAGGAAAATAAAAATACAATAGAACAACTGTACATGTTCTAGAGCTGTTTTCCGCATACTTTGAGGCGTGTGCACCTGTAGAATATTTTGAAGAAACAATAGGTTTGAGCACTCGATAAAACATTAGGGACCGACCATTTAACCTGAAGAGGGGGGATTATGGTTTTTTTTTTCTGAACAGGAATTTTTTTATATTTTTTTCACGTTAATCGTCAAAATATTTTTTTTTCAAAATTAACATTATTTTTTTAGGCAGAAAGCCTCCTTCAGAATTTTTTTTTCATCATTTTGGCAGCCAAAATATTTTTTCACATAAAATCGGCTCCAAAATATTTTTTAGAAAAATACCATAGCCCCCATGGTCGGTCCCTTAGATCAAATGTTGTTCAGAAATTTTTATGCAATTATTGAATGACAGACTTCAATTTCATAAATTTCAGGTAGTGGTGGATAACACAATGAAAATTATTAATGCCTACACAGGATGGCCTGGCTGTGTGCATGACGCACGTGTATTAAGGAACTCCAGCTTGTATGCCAAAGCAGAAGCAGGAGAGTTATTTCAACCAAACTTTCACATCTTTGGAGACAATGCTTACCCTCTTCGTAATTGGCTAGTAACTCCTTTTAAGAACTTTGGTAATCTGACAAGGCAACAAGTTAAATTTAACAAACGGTTATCAAGTGTGAGGCAAACTGTGGAAAGAGCTTTTGGCCACCTGAAAGGCCGATTTCGCAGACTCCGAGATGTACCTCTACATGATCATAAAGAAGTTTGCAATCTCATTATCTCTTGTTGCATCTTGCATAACTTATGTGTCATGAATGAAGATGATGTTGAAGGATACATTGAATATGAAGAAGATCCAAACAATTTTCTCAATGTTTACCAAAACGGACATGCAGGTGTTCTAAGGCGTTTGCAGCTTGTGAATATTCCATAGATCTAACTTCGTACAATACAATAATGGGATAAAGTAAATAATATTTATAAGTTTTGAAGTGTATTGATATTGTTATCCAATAAAACACTTATTCCTTGTTTCATATTTTGTACTACCAAAACAGCTATTTAGCCCCTGTGTTCTATATTTAAGTAATTTGCAATGGCAATGTTGTTTGGTCCTCAGACTAATCAAATACAATTGTGAAACTGCATACTCTGTTGATGATTCTAGCAGTTTGGTTGATTTTGACCAAGTGGTTTCAGTAGTGAAGATGTTTTTAATTGTTGACAGACCGACGACGGACGCAAAGTGATTGAAAATTCTCACAAGTGAGCTCAAAATTACATGCTTATCTTGAAATAATATACCCCGCAAGCAAATAACAAATAATGACTGATATGTTATTTTCTTTAATGACCATTTTCTTTATGGGAGCTCAATAGTTAACAAAAGCCCACAACATACAGTTCACAAAATTGTTATTCAACGGACAGGATCATATCTAACATGTCTAATCCAGACATACTTGTAATAAAATCTTTAAAGTCTCCATATTTCACTAATATGACTAGAAATAAACAATAACAATGTTCATTATCACAAATAGAAACAATTCAAACGGTAATGTGAAAAGTTCTAACTTGAAATAAAATAAAATGTTATAGTTCTCATATCAAAACCTTCTGCATTAGGTTAAAGTTTTTTGTCACGTTCTATATCTCTTTCATAAAGCTCTAGCAATTTATCAAATCTTGCCATTTTTTCCCTGTGCAAATCCTGCATTTGTGCAGTGAATTCTTTGTTTTGACTATCCAGAAATTCAATGACATCTATTGATTTTCGTTTTTTTCCTTTCCCCTTACTTTGGACGTTTTTTCCTTCTTCTGACTGTCTCTTTGTAGTCTTGCATATACTCTTTCCTTGGGTTGTATTGCTTTGACTTTCTCCTCTACCTGAATTTGTTCTTCATTTTCATTGGTATCAAGAATGTACGATGGTCTGCTGCTTGCTTTTGTGCCGTACATTTGATCAAAATCTTCTTTGAGTCTGAAATACTTTCTTTCTGTTCCTGATGCTTTTGCGCCTGCTGAGTCGATCACTTCCTTCCACCGCTTTTTTAGACTAAAGTACTTGTTCGTAACCTGTGTTGCTGATATCTTACATTTCAAAGTGGAATTTATTTCTGTGGCAATTTCGTTCCAAAGAGTTGTATGATTCCTTGTTTTGCAAAAATCATCATTCATTTCATGTCTCATATGGACAAGCATATCTTCCTGCTTGTCAGTCCACATATGAAATGTACTGCTACTAGGCAAATTGACATCTGGTGGTGATGATGTATTGTTAATGTTACATGAAGGTTGTGTGTCATCAAAACCTGAAGATATTGATGTCAAATTGTCACTGCTACATGAAGGTTGAACATCATCATCCCTTGAAGATGTTGTTTTGGTATTTCCAGAGGCTTGTGACAACAGTCCATTCACTACCAACTGTTTGATGGATGGATCTGAAATAAATTAGGGTTTATAAGTACTTTACCAAGTTATTTTTGTATGAACAAGAGCTGTCGCCGAATGGCAACCAGTTATAACCCTGCGCAGTGAACCCTGAATCAATATGGTAATGCTAATTTAAATGTGTGTGGACATAATACAGGTGTGGACACAGTACAAGTGGGACACAATACAAACATTGGCACAGTTGCAGTGATAAATTAAGTTACCGTCAAACAGAAAGTAGATGATGTATGGACTTGAAAAGCAGAGAAACATTACTACTCAAAACACTAAAGCTTCAGACCAAATATCAAATCATTACTACATACACAAGCTGAGAAACCCTTGACGAAAAATTTCAATAAATGGCTATAGAGGGAAAAAATCAAAGTTATCGTCAAACAGGAAGTAGATGACTTACGAACTTGAAAAGTGGAGACATGATACAACTCATTATACTTAGCTTCAGACTAAATATCAAATCATTACTAAATACACAAGCTGAGAAATCCTTGACGAAAGATGTTAAAGACGGACGGACAGACAGGGTAAAACAGTATACCCCCTCCTACGGAGTGGGGGTATAATTATGCACATAGTTCTCTCCTAATCACTATACAAAACATATATTTATTTTTATGCAGCTAATCATTACATTCAAAATACCATAAAATTGTTTACAGACAGACATACAAAGCAATAATTATAGGGCACTCATATTGCAATAGAAGTCTTTGTAAAACACATTAAAACAATGGCAAAGAAAATGAGTAGAATGTTGTAGAGTGTTATTTTCACATTACAGTATAATAACTTAATCTGTTTTATTCATATGGAGTGTTCAAAAACCAGGTTTGTTTTTATTCTGCATACATCTTTTATGACCTCCAGATAAATAACAACAATAAAGTTGTTTCATTGTTGAATTTGCTTTCCCTGTATTAATTATGACAAGATCCTATATAAAGAGGAAATTCGGAATATGTCCGTGGTAAATTATGATTGCTAGGTACTTGGCTGTGTGGTCAACCCATGGCCAGAGACTATAACCCCTATAAACGTCTGAATTTACCGCATACTAAAAGGGGGTTCTAGCCTCACCTCAATATACACAATTTTGAAGTGGCCATACTCTTATGCTGCTGTATGTCCCTCATTGTCATGCACTTTTGTTATTGCCATACTGGTACCTTTCCTCATATTGCCTACATGGCCAAATGATTATCGGTGCACCAAAACAAGTCACTTTTCGCACTATATAATAACTTAAGTCTTCCCATTAAAACACTCTGAATAGTGCTGATGAATGCCACAGACATTCATTAATGATATTTAATTCTAATGCAATTTGTATGCAATATGAGTTTTGATTGGACAGACAGTGCCAGGCGTCAATTCCACAAATGACGGTCTGAGTCAGTTTCAAAAAAGATGCGTGAATGCAAAATATATTTCCGGTGTTTTAAATTTTTATTTCTGAGAGATTTCGAAAGGATTTATAGCAATGCATTAGAATTGCAATAGCAGTACTTTATTTGTAGAGTTTCGGGTGTCAATTTGGGATTTGACAGTCGCAAATATCCGTTTCACTGGCTCAGCTTCGCATTGCCAGTAAAACTGCACTTGCAACTGTCCAATCCCCAATCAACAGCCTCAGCTCTTCAATAAAGTCCTGTGATTACATAAATATATACCTGTGTCACTGGACAGCAACATTTCTGCTATGTTATCTGTGCATGATAATCTGATATCTTCCTTCTCTTTGTTTTTGGGTTTCATAATTATTGTCCTCATTCTGCAAAAGATACAGTAGCTGTTCAATTTATAATTTAATTAATGAATCAAATACAAAAGATAATGACATGTTTTGACTTGATCTGAAATGGCCATAAATAAATACTAAATTATAAAGGGCAACGTTAGTATTTATTTATTTAAATAACAAAAGATACTTTTCCATTTAGGTCTTTTGTATTATAAAATGGCACATTGGAATTGGTTAATGTCAGGGGAATGTAAATAAGAAGGTACACAATGGGGTCTTTTAAAACTTCCTATATGGTTTGGTCTGATTTTGTTGCCATGGTTTTTTTTTACTCCATATCTTTTATATTATTATTTCAAAACAAAAGCAAATTATCTGTTGACACTAAATGAACAACTCAACAATAAGCTCATTTTTCTTTTTCTCCCCTTCTTGCAAACACTCAATTGATTTTTATTATGGTGCTTAATTTTTTTTTAATGCAAGGACGGATATTTTGATATGCTATACGATGACCTTCACATATTGTTCACTCAGAATGTATTACCATAATTACCAAAAATAAAAAACATGTTAAAGTACATGCACAAGGTTCACAAACGACTGTTTTTATTTCTTTAGTATTATAAAATTGCAGAAGATCAATGAAGTTTGCACACTCTGCATGGAAAGACCTTGAACAAGCTGAACACCTCAAGTTTATCCTGAAAAAAAGTCATATAATATGATGAAATGGAGAAGAAATAAAATATCCATACATTTACATGAATACATATGAACCAAAACATATGAAAAGAGAACCACAAGACAACCAAAAATCATCATGATCTTGGTGTTTAATTTACTTAAATTGTCTATACATAACATAAACCGGTTTTAAAAAACAACATCATGATCTGGAACAGTACTAATATATTCTGCGAAGAATGAATGAAACTTCTACACTTTATGCACTGAAAATATCAGGACTGCGTAAAAAAGTTAATTTCAATTTAGAAAGTTTCCATTTCTCCTTCTGTTGGGCAAAGGATGACAGTGTATATAAGATAACTTTATTCCGCATCTAGGACAGAGAAAAATGGGGAATGGCTGCAGCATGGAACGACATCTAACAATGAATTCCGCTGGTGCAAGGAGTCATCTTGAAATTGCTTTAAGGCGTAAATATTTTGCTTATTGATGAAGGCTTCAAGATGAAGGAGGCCAAGTGCGAATCGATGAGATCATTATTATAGTCTAAACAATAGATGCGATCGCGATAAAGAAATTATTACTGTAATAAAATCAATAATGTTTATTACAGTAATAATGATATTTTCAACAATTGCATATATTGCTTGACTATAATAATGACTTCGTCGATTCGCACTTGGACGATAGTGACTATTAAGGGTTGTCCCTTTCCCTGTTTCATTGTTAGATCGTCTAGTTGCATACGTTAAATTCATATCCTTTTATTTAATGTAATGTACATGTATGTAAGTAAAGTGCATACAATACACAAATAAATGTTACAAATATATACCTGTAATTCCTGTCAATGTAAATAAGAGTTGCACCAGAATTTAATCCTGGAAATTAAGACTTGAAACACACCAGTCACTAGGGGCTTTTTGGCAAATAAAGCAAGTCCACCTTTGTTTAGATGTCATCTAAAAAACAACAATTTTTTTCAAGGTAAATACGAGTAGGAAGAAATGTTGTGACGTGACACTGGAGCTTTAAATATATACAATAAACTTGTCACTGTAGACCGATGTATTTAAATTTCAAGTGATTTAAATTATGATTACACGTTTTATATTAGGCACGGACCATTTGATTTTCAGGGGGCTGGGATTTTTACCCGAGATGGGAATTTTTTTTTCGACCGCTTCATGCGCCAAATTTTTTTCCGCATACACACAATGCTAGGAAATTTTGTTGAGCCAGGCTTTTTTTCCAAATGGACAGGATCCAGGCACGATTTTTTTTTCAAATAAGATGCCGGTCAGAGATTTTTCTTTTGGCAAAAATGGGGACCAGAAAAATTTGTTCTAAAAATTACCAGCCCCTCCCCCTTTTCTGAAAATCAAATGGTCCGTCCCTTAATGTTATCTTTTTATTTCCGTGCATTGTAGCTGTCTCACGTCCTTGTTTTGTCTTTGTTTTTATCTGTTACCGTTTCTGCCATGTCTTTGGACTTCGATTTTTGTAGTCATCGCTTCCCTTGTTCCTTCGGTATTCTACTGCCGTTGTTACATATATTATTTATGGTAAATTTTAAATTGGGAAGGGGCTCAAAAACAATCACAACTTATCTAAAAACACTATTGACAGCGTTTAAATTTGGTAACCAAATATAAGAGGTTTAACTAAGGCTTTTCAGAATGCAGTAACCGAAAGGGGACTTTCATCTGCCTTTTCAATATAAAGCTTACGGGTGACATATGAACGCTGTAAAAGGCGCTGAAGCATGATGCAATATGCGGCAAAACTTGAGCCTGGAGCAGCGTTCGTCAATGCTCGAAAATTTCAATTCTATGAATCTTGAAAAAAATAGAGCCTTTGTTTAAATAAAAAATGTTGTGAAAACTGAAAATGAAAACTCATAACCATAATTTATAGTGATTGGCACTGCCCTCGACCGTGCACGTGTAATCAAACAGCTCTGCATGATACGAGGAATTCATCGATGATTGTTTTGTACAAAATAACTTTTTTACAACACAAACAGGCTTATTGTCACTACGAAATATGTATAAAGTTACCTTAACCTTGATAACATTTCTGCTTATCCCTTTAAGTCCACTGTAAATGTTTTATTTCCTTTTATCAAAAACAACAATAAACAAACTTACCTCGTGCCGCCATATTTGAACCACAGAAACCCACGCTTCAAAATGGTTGAACCATAGACGTCACTCTGGTCAAACCAGTGACAGTTCGATCACGCTTTAGTTTGACCACAGATACCGTGGTTAGTGATCGAACTAGGCCAACATCTTTGAGTATATGGTCTTCTAAACGTTTAGATTTTATTTGCACTGAAGAGACATAAGTTGTGGAAAAACGCATATGCAGAATTTAAATTCACAGTAACTTCGGTATTTAGTCATCTGCCACGAAGTAGGGGTTATTGTAGATACGATAATGTGTAACAGGGGATTTATTCCGGCAGTGCATTCTTTCCTTTTGGATAAAGTGCACTAGAGTAGAATATCCAAAACATTTAATCGACCAATCATAATGGAGTACTGACCGTGACGGAATAAACACCAACTGAAGGTAGAAATACAATAGGTTGTTTATATACCCGGAAATTCTGCACGCCGGAAAGAAAGTACGCTTACATAATGAACCCTCAGTCCACTACGTTCCCTTGAGGGTTACGACTCGGTCTCATTACCTGTAATGGAGCAAAGTAAATTTCAATTTGCATGCGAAATACCTGCTGATGTACAAACATTATAAATCTTCTATACTTATGAAATTCGCTGGAACCCTGGGACAAATCGACCCCTTATCGCACCTAAAGGTACTCGGACCCCCCCCCCCTTTCCCAACTGTTGTTATAGCCTTATCATGTTAATCATGTAATACCAACAAACTGTACAAAGTTGCATATTTTTTTTTTCAAATGATATATTTGGATGGCATTAACAGTGAAAATAAATCCAAACTGACGTATTAGGTGTTTCTTTAAATAGACTCTTTTTCATTGTTTTCAGTACTTTTGTTGAGAGCCTACAAGTAAAACAAGTGCATATCGTAAAAGTGCAAGTCTATTTTTCATGCCTCTATGTAGGATGATCAGATTTCTAAGTTGCTGTTTAATCTGTAATAATTGCTTACTATTGTATTTGAGGGTTGTGGAAATCTTAGCCCAGTTACAGGTCTATACCCTGAAAATCAATGGTCCATGCCGGTCAGCTGAAAAGAATTTTTCACTATTTGTCATGTTTGTGGAAACTAACTTGTACTTGGAATTAAAGAACATGTTTCCCGGTGTTGATTAAACTATTCCATGGCGAATGGTGGAAACTGCGTTTATCAGAGATTAACTTCAACTACATGTGCTGAATCAAAATTGTGAATCTTTTAACGATTGAATATACCATAAAAGTTAATTATTATCAGAACAAAACAAAAGCAACTCGAGAAAGGTCCTAATGATAATTCAAGCCTTATACTAACTGGAATTTTGACTAAAACGTTCAGCAATTTTCCATTTTATATGTCATATGTATGTTATGCATGCATTTAGACTAGGGCTTTTTTCTTTATATGACGATTTAAATATATTTGACTAATGAAAGATGTGATTATATCTAGAGATAGGACTTCTAACAATTATGCCGCCGTGCGCGGTCCCGGCTGAAGAATAGGCCCGCAGCATTCTCTGAGCTTGGAGTATGAGCCATCATAACAGAGGACCCCGAGGGAACCCCGGGATATAGAAATAGGACCCAGTATCTCCGGCTTGCGGGGTGTGACCCCTCCTAAACGGAGGCTGACCCCGAGGGTCCCGGGATATAGAAATTGGACCCATTCCGTGGTTGTGCGGGATTAATAAATACACAACCCATCTTTCGGATGGGATGTAAACTCAGGTCCACGTGTTGGAAGAAATGCCACGCTTCCTGCACGTTAAAGAACCCTTGTAGTAAGCTCTTTTTTGGGGTGGTCCGTAGGTGATCGGCTACAAGGCTAAATTCCCCGCCCTTGACGATTTCACCCTACTTTTCCAGTGGCAGTCAGAATTTCCCGTCCCATGGCCATTTCCATACCCCAAAGTGATTATCAACAAACTTGTTCTCGTCTTGATATAGCTGAAATATTGCTGAGTAGACGTCAATCAATCTAACAATTATGTTGTCATAAGTTACATCCAGTAAGGCAACAAAAACTAATGAAATACGTACATGAAATTTTCTTTGGGTTTGTTAAACAAATTATCTTAGAGTAAGGGGACGGTGGACACATTGTATTCGTGCAAATACTTTTCCTTTAGTTAGGAATTTATCAGATTTAGGAAAGTCGACTGAATATACAGTAAGAACCATTATTAGAATCTACTAAGATGATCATATATAAAGATCTATATCGATTTAAGACTAAACCACTCTCCTAGTTAACAATACTTTACCTTGGCTTGTTGGAGTCCACTTTTCCTCCAGTTGATAGTTTCCTGAATTTGGAAGGTGTTTCTGTGATCTGTGGCTGCAGTTTCTCGAGTTGTAGTTTTTGGTTCTCCGTCAGATGTCCTGGCCTGTCCTTTTTTTCTCTTACAGGAGTCTGGAATACTTTTGATTGGAGTTTTTCTGAGGAATGGTGTTTTAGTGGTGGTTTGTCTGTGAGTGGCTCTGCTTTTTCAAATTTCTCAAAAATTTCCCCATAACCAAAACATTTCAAACGTGGACTGTTGTAGTCTGTTACAATATCATTGTATCTTGTTATGTCATCTCCTGGATAAAACTTTTAATTGGATTTTGTCATTCTTTGGGCTTGCGTTTCCCTTTGTATTTTTCCTGCAAATTGTGAACTTCTTTAGTCCTTCCCGGTTTTAGTCTTTTATGAGAGTTGTTGTCTTTACAATGATCTATTTCTGTTGATACTGAAATCGGAAAAATTGCTTGTAAAATAGAATAAATAACCTACAATGGCCGAAAAACATAGCCACATGCCACAAAGTAAATAGGGACTGCACAAAAAAAAACCACAATAAAAATACAAAAGACAAACGTAAACAACGATAGGAACTCGGGACAGCCGGACTTGGTACAGGCACTAGCAAAAGCAAGCGGTAGGGTTAAACCGGTTTATGGGTACCCAAACCTCCCCTTTCTCTGTAAATACACATTTAGAAGAAAATTCTTTAAAATGTATTTTAACAAAGTAAATATTAAAAAAAAAATTATTATTCATTAAAAAGACAATTCTTCAAAGAAGAATTGAAAGGTCTTTCACAAGCCTACTAAGCGCAAATATTACTCATTAAACCTCCTTTCTGTCATTTCACTTTGGCATAGATTTTGTTCATTACAGTATTTTCAAGCAACCTAAATAATGTAATAATAAGACATCCTGTAAATCATTGTAAGTTCAGTAACAACATGACTTAATAAATATACATTGTAGAATAGAATTGCAGATTGATTATGAGCAATTTTTGGCTACGGGAACATCTAAATTCAAACAAAAAATTAATATAGTAGTAAAACGGCACATACATGTACAGTGTACAGGTTTGACCCATCCTCCACCTGTAACTCCTATACTAGTGCTTTAACATGTCCATTGGTAAGTTCTGACCTCTGCGGCCTTGACTTTTCAGATGAACTGAGTTTTGCATGCATGTGTATTTAAATGTACAATGTACATGTATGTTCCTATTGACTAAACCTATACACTTGCAAAATATGCAAAATCATATCTTACAAAATGTACATACATGTAATTCAAAAGTTATAGCATACATGAAGTTAAAGTTGAGGATGCCCATACAGACAGACAGGACTAAAACGATATGCAAGATCCTTGATCCTAAGGCATAGTATGCATAATAAAAATATGCATTACCATCTGACAAAGAAATAAAGATTCAAAGGGAATGGGTGGTACAACATGTACAAATTTCCTTTTCAAATGATATGTTTACACTTGTACATAAACCACTAATCAAAAGTGTTAAAAGGTGGAAATAATAATATTTTACACATAATACATGTATTTCGTACATGTCATATGGCTGTCAGATCTAAATAATGTCTGTTATTAAATAGATTATCATTAGCCAGATTTATTCCTTTATTTAAAATGTAAGAATAAATTACTATGACCATGATGACGATACCTACATTTTTGTATCAAATGCGAATCAATGAATTCATTATTGTAGTCAAAACAAAACATGAAAGTATGAGACTGTTGAAAAAATCATTATTACTGTAATGATCAATTTTGATTGCATTACTATAATAACTTTTTTGGAGTCGCATTGATTATTTCCACTATAATGATGATCTCATTGATTCACAGATTCACAGTTGGTGCCTTGCGATAATCAAAATATTTGTTTTATTCAAAATCAATTACTATAATCGATGAAAAGAAATTTGTTTTGAATTGGGAAATCATTTTCATTTGCATAATTTAATTTGAACTTTTCTATAATCCCAGGGCTACTTTATTGTCAATCTCAGTAAAGTAATGTTGTATGAACATGTACAGTACAAAAAATGTACATGTAAACATGCATTACTAAATAAACATATTTTTTTGTATTTTCCTGAAAATTGTGTTGTCTCAGAAATAAAAATACAAAAAAATGTAACTGACTGTCTGTCAGTGTGAATAATACTGATTTCACATAAACAATATTAATTATAATACACAATGTACATCCTTCATAATAGAGAAAATATGGTATTTTCAAGCCCCCCTCCTGATCCTCTCATTTGGATCATGCGGGTTTAAACCTGTATCCATGTATCTGTTCAATTTCTGTGTTCATAACATTCTCTGATGGCAAATACAGTTCTGAAAAGTGTCCTCTTGTGCAATATATATGCATATAAACATGTATACATGTGCGCATAAAACTCCATAAAATGCAAAAAGAATGTGACTTGAACTCTACAAATGTATATCCAACAAAATATATAATTCTGTGTAAAATTTTATTGGAAATGTTACTTGTACAAAATTTATCTACAGTAAATCAATGTTGCTACAAATTTGTCAACATTTGAATCAATATTTCTCCATAGTTTTCACAGATTTTCTCTTTTATTAATTGTGATTAAAATTTTTGCACTTACATTACACCCAAATGAAAACAAATACTTGTAGACCATCTTGTATCGGCATTACATTGTACTAGTATGCCTAATTAACTGATTACACTAGAATCTATCTTTTAAACTCTATATGCATACATGTAAGTAAGTAAGTAAGTAAGTAATTTATTCAGTATAAAATCCAGTACAAAGGATCATCACTGAAATACATTCAGACAAAACAATCAACATCAATTACACGATAGGACGGACACAAGACACAAAATACAACAAGAATACAGAAAATAATAAAGAAATACATGTAATTATGAACTACACTCTTATTTCAGTTATGCTATACATGTACATGTATCTATGAAAGGCAAAATGCCTGCACTGTTTTCAAAGCTTTTGACTCAAATTCTATAAGAAATAGTGACTGTAAGATTGAATGTTGTCACATTTCCCTATTCATGAGAAGTTTCACAAAGTTTGATCATGAAATGAAGATTTTATGCATAAAAATTGATTTGGGTACAGAGATTTTTGGTACAGGTATGGGACTTGGGTACAGGTTACACATTTTAAATGTGAGATGGTAATGATATTACTATATGTGGTATCGCCATACGATGAATCTTCCATAATTTAAAATTAGTTAACTTCTACTTACACGTGTATCAGGTTGCATATTAAATCCAAATTCTGAACTTAACCGGTATCAGAGATGCAAATTTCAGCACTTTTTCAAGCAAGAGCCGGTGATAAAATTAAATAGAACTCAGCACACAGCCTTTCTCCAAAAAGATGCTGAAATATTTTTGTTCGCAATGTGTCCAGGTATATATACAATGTAACCCCTGCTAATACAATGTCATAAGAACACACATCTTAATGGACCGATTCAGAAATGCTACGGCATTATGGGATTGTCTTCTGAACGTTCTTGATTGGTCCAAACGTATTTTACAAGTACGCTGAGCTTGCGCAACGTCATTTACGAGGACGGAAGTTGAATTTCTGAATCGGTCCGTTACATGTATATGATGCCAAACAGACATGGCGACATCCAACCTCTATCCAACCATTCTAGTTTCTAGTCATGCACAAGAAAAATTTCTGGCAAAGAAATTCAGATCGTGTCCATTAAACGTTTTTTTTTCCTCGCACATTCTTACATGTTGTAGGTGGCATTTTACACGTACATGTATATGCCTTCATCTAAAAGAGTAATCGCATGTTTGTCTTTCGTTTACAATATAATATCCATGCTATATTTCAGTCTGAGAATCCACTATTTACCTGCACGAATCAAGAAGGCTGTTTCATAAATCAGTTGAAAAGTTACTGACACATTTTAGGGTAACAATGAAGTAATTATGTTTTTGTTTACATTCCTCACCGCTGACCGGCAAATTTTTTACCCTAAGATTGAGGGAAGCACTGAATGTGATCAGTGTTTTTCATTGGTCATTAATATCATCTTTCAAGAGTCACACAAAAAGCGTCTAGAAGCGACAGAGAAGGCGAATAAAGTTCCCTTGTTAAATTATTTACAAAGATAAGTGTGAATAATTTAATACAATTATTAGATATCTTAAGTGGTGAAACTAAGTAGACATTACAATTTATTTATTTATTAATTTACTGCAAAAAAGGGGGGATTGCTGTGAATTATTATTATGCGTGAATGTAAGTTAAAACACTACTATATATATATGTCCAAAACCAGATAGATAAAAAAGGATGTTTAAACACATAGACTAACAGTATATTCTAAATTTATAAAAGGCGTGATTCCAGGTTGTCATCATCGAAAGTCACACTAAAGAGGCGCCTAGAAGTGACAGGGAACTTATAGATGATATTAACTAGTTTTAATCTATGATTTGGGAAGTGTGATTAATTTGATTGATTGATTGATTGAATATTGTTTAACGTCTACTCGGCAATATTTCAGCTATATCAAGACGAGAACAAGTTTGTTGATAAATAATCACTTTGGGGTATGGAAATGGCCATGGGACGGGAAATTCTGACTGCCACTGGAAAAGTAGGGTGAAATCGTCAAGGGCGGGGAATTTAGCCTTGTAGCCGATCACCTACGGACCATTCCAAAAAGAGCTTGCTACAAGGGTTCTTTAACGTGCAGGAAGTGTGGCATTTCTTCCAACACGTGGACCTGAGTTTACATCCCATCCGAAAGATGGGTTGTGTATTTATTAATCCCGCACAACCACGGAATGGGTCCTATTTCTATATCCCGGGACCCTCGGGGTCAGCCTCCGTTTAGGAGGGGTCACACCCCGCAAGCCGGAGATACTGGGTCCTATTTCTATATCCCGGGGTTCCCTCGGGGTCCTCTGTTAGGATGGCTCCTACTCCAAGCTCAGAGGATGCTGCGGGCCTATTCTTCAGCCGGGTCCGCGCACGGCGGGTGATTAATTTGATATGATTAAGAACCTAAAGTGGAAAAAAAATGAGAAAACATATACACGTTATTAACTTTTTACTAGAAAAAAGGGGATGTGATATAGTAAATGGTCTAAGGTCCCAGGTCTGTAGGACTTACGGTTTGGAAGAAAAAAAAATTGTTCCGGAAACTCTAAATCTTTCAGGGGAAATAACTCAAAAAAACATACAGCATGATTTGGAAAAAAAAATGTCCTAAAGTTCAATCTTGACATTCTGGACATTTTCCCATTACAATTCTTCAGCTATCTTTTACGGTTTTTAAGATAAACGGATAAAAAGGTTTTTGGACCCGGGGGTTAACTTTCCGATCAATAATAACTTATAAGCGAAGTTATATGTTGCATAGTTTTTTGGGCGCGAGCCGGCAGAAGAAAAAGAATAATAATAATAATAAGAAGAAAAAGAGTAATAAAAGAAAAACAATAAGGTCTTTACGACCAAGGTCGTGAAAGACCTTAATGAAGAAAAAATTGAATATTAGAGTAGTGGAAACTCTTTATAATAATAATCAGAAATATTTTAATACGGTCCCCAACTTAAAAAAAATCCAGGGGCGGATAACTCAAAAACAGTATATCGAAAAGCTTTGGTCCAACCATGCCGCACATTATTATCATTACTTTTCATCATTCATTTACTATGGTTTTCAAGAAAAATTACAAAATTGTAGAAAATTTATTGAACACAGAGCGATAACTCTTTCCAGGGTCAGCATAGAAACTCGGTCCAATGTAACAAATGTAGTCCTTAATGTACATAACATTCTCTCAGAGAAGTAAGAGTATCACATGTCAATGACACCTGGAGTGCAGATCTCGTAGACTTGCAAGCTTATTCCAGAGATAACAAAGGGTACAAATACTTACTAAATGTGATTGACGTACTCAGCAAATACGCTTGGAGCGTTCCACTAAAATCAAAGACAGGACAAGAAGTGGCTATTGGATTCGAGGCCCAAAGATGCCAAAATTGCAACTTATTTAAGCTCTTTATTTGGTCCATGTAATAACTGTATCAAGCTCTTTACTGTGTCCTCATTCATTTTGAATTACACTTGTTCAAATTTCAGTATTCGTCATGCTGCGCTCGGCGTAGCTCTTTATTTAATATAGCAATGTTGACAATGTTGGAGGATAAAGTCGTCAATTGAGGAACGACATTGTAACAATATTTCCAAATAGCGATGCCGGCAATGTCGATGATGTTGACATAAATGAACTGCAAAGTTGTCAATAAAGGAACGATATCGCGACGACATTGCCTATATCGCGATGTCGGCGAAGTCGACAATGTTGACATTTATGAACGGCAATGTTGTCAAAATAGTAACGATATCGTGACGACATTGCCGATGTCGGCAATGTCGACAATGTTGACATTTATGAACGGCAATGTTGTCAAAATAGTAACGATATCGTGACGACATTGCCGATATCGCCATGTCGGCAATGTCGACAATGTTGACATCTATGAACGGCAATGTTGTCAAAATAGTAACGATATCATGACGATGTTGACGATATCGTGATATCGGCGACTTCGAAGATGTTGACATTTATTAACGGCAATATTGTCAATGAAGAAGCGATATCGTGACGACTTTGCCGATATCGTGATGTCGGCGACTTCGACGATGTTGACATTTATGAACGGCAATGTTGTCAATGAAGAAGCGATATCGTGACGACATTGCCAACATCGACTATGCTGAAGTTGATTGAGGACAATGTTGTCAACAAAAGAACGACATCGTTACCATACTGCCGACATTGCGATGTTGACAACATCGTTACAACATCGATAACTTGACATCAATGATTTTAGAATGGCGACTGCAATGTTGGCCTGTCACTTGTAAACTTTGTAAGGAAAATATTACAACTGTGTACCATAGTAGAATGGAGTAGAATAGCTATAGCTAAATACTATATACATCTATATATATAGAAAGAGTAATTACCACAGTTCTCCTAAACAGTGGAGATTTATACATATTTGATTTATGTGAAAGTTCCAGGCACGCTGATTTGTTGATTGATGATGATCATGATGGCCGTTTATTTTGAAATTTGCAATGATTGAACATGATTCCTGGGTTTGTACATTCTGTTCATGATGCATAAATTTCTTTCCGATGGCAGCCATATAGATACAAACGGGAATTTTCTTGGCGTTAGAGCGGAATAGCGCGAGAACATCCTCTTACTCGACACTCGGAACAATAAAGAATCCTCGCCCAAAACGGCCCTAGTCTGTCTAATGACTGGTCAATGGGGAAAGGGGGGTTGCGGCTTTCCCGTGTCCCGATGGCATTTTAATCCCGAATTCCCTGCATGCCTTTAAATAGTTCCATCCCGATTTGACCAATCCCGGCGTCCCCAAAATGGCCCCCCGTCATTGTCACGAATGTGGATAAAATATCCATCCCCTGTGGGCAATACGTCTCCGCCAGTGGAGTCGATTCCCTGGGGGACAAATGCAAACTCCTATGCTTTGCCAGGTTGAATGGCAGCTTTAAGTCAAGAAATGACCTAATTTTCTCTTACCAATCGTTGTCGCCATGTTGTTCCGGTCTTGATTGGGCATGTGCTACTTTTTGGCGTGAAAATGTATGAAGTCATATTTTTGACGTCGTCAGACTGTGTGAAAATATATCAAATACACACCGGAAAGTAAAACATTGAAAGAAATCTTGCGGACATATTAAATTGACCAAATTAAGCATTTTTCTGAATTTTACAGTCACTACTTGGGTGTATGTAGTGACTTCCCAAAATGTAGTGACTTTGTTGGTGTGTATTCTGATGCATGTAGTGACATTCCGTAAAAAACAAACACACACACACACATTTATATATATATATATTATTTCCCCTTTTCTACTATGCATTTTTTTTTTCTCATTACAGATTCAGAGTCTGTTGGCATGGAAATTGAAAAACGCCATCCAAAGCCCCCCAGTGATCCCATCTATATAGATTACGATCCAGACACTAGGAAGGTAGTAATTCCACATGTTGTCTCGAGAAGGTCCGATGAAGAAAACACCGTGACAATGTTGACATCAGAAAGTAGGGTTCAAGTTGAAGACGATGGGCGTCCCGGACCGTCGAGCACCGACTTACCAGACGTCACAGACGATGAAAATGATGACACAGAGTCAGTTTCCAGATACAGTTGGCGAGTCGATGCTACTAGAAAACTTTTAAGAATACTAATCGAAAAAAAGGAGAAAGACAAAAATTTCTTTGTTGGGAAAAATTTGTGAAGTGGCGTTGCAGATTTGATATCAAAGGAATTAAAAAAACCGTACCCCTCAGCAGATCAGTGTAGAGAGAAGTTTTATGCTCTGAAAAGAGCATATAGGCTGTTCATCTCAGAATCAAATAAAACTGGAACGACCAAAACCATTCCTTCACGAGTCAGAGATGCATACCCTATTACACGACGACCCGGCGTTTCGGCCACCCGTTCTCAAGAGTTCTTTGGGAACAGATTGTGTCAACGATTTTGAGGCAAGTTCATCACCACAAAGTCTTGACGATGGAAAAAAGCAACAAAAGAGAAGTGCTGGCACCCGAAGTGAACTAATAGACTACCTAAAAGAAAGAGATGACAATTTTCTGAACACTATCAAGAATCTTCAGGAAAATCAAAACAAATTAATGGAGAAATTAATTGACAAATTGAATTGAATTATGTATGGTCAATCCGGACATTTCGTTTTGTTTGACTCTTAAGTATTTTTGCATTTTATTTATTATTATTTTGTGAAGGGGCGATAAACATCCCTGATATAATTTTTTGGTTAAAACTTTTTCAGGTTATTTTAATAGAGAAAGACTCTTTTTTTTATTGTAAATATATATATAAATATTTTTTTTTTCTAAAAAGAGAATAACTCTTTTTTGCAAATACTCTTGTTTAAAGAAATTTTCTAGTCGTGCAAAGAGACTTTATTAAATTTATTTACATTTAATACAGATAATTATGCTTCGTTGTTGTAGTGTTTTTGCCTTTACTCATAAATTGCTGTAAATACATTTCCAGGTAAAGTATCCAAGACAAAAGTTCCAAATAAAAGTGACAACAAAAGTCCGAATCGATCAAAGGAAGAGACCAGTAAGGAAAATCCGTATAACATTCGACTGAATCAGGGAAACACAATCCGACACAGAACATTTTTGGCAAGCCGTCATATTCCCGACTTGGAACGGGCATTTTATAAATAAAATGGTGGGTTAAACCAGGTTTATTGATGCATCAACCTCCCGCTTATATGACGACTAACTATAGCTTCTCTGTGCCAAGATTGTGTTACATGTCAAAGCCATAATATTGTCAGGGCGCACTACACTATTTCAATACGCCAATGTTTGACAGACCTCGAAAATAGTACTATAAAAAATAGTGCCTTTTCATTTGTAGTGACTCCAGCCAATTGATACATGTTGTAATCAGCAAGATCATAGCATATTTCTAGGTGAATGACGGAGAGCAAAGAACAGTTGAAAAAACATGATTAAGTTGCATAACAAGCTAGAACGGATCGAATGAAATACGACAAAATACTGAAAATTCTCTGTTGCGACTATGTACAAAATTAACCGGAACGTTTCAATTCAATTTCATTTTCTTATTTGACCATACAACATATGGTTTAAATGTATTTATTTTGTCGTGTGGGTGATCTGTTAACGGAAAACAAGTTCCCGCACCTAGGAAAATTCATTTCTATATTATTGGAATTTTTGAAATCCCGGAATTTAACATTCGAGTCAATGGGAGGCCGAATTAGTGGTCTGCCACGGATCCTGTCAAAACCTAGAATTTTTCTCTAATAGGTAAAATGTTTTGTCGTTCGATGTACAAGCCTAGTCTCATACAGGTAAAATATTTTTGTCGCTCGGTGCACAAATCACACTATAGTTGCAAAAAGAGGGAAACATCAAGAAAGAAGTCAAAACTTAAACAAAACCGTCTTCAATAAGATTGGAAATAGGAATTGAATATTTATCAATCAAATCTGGATATCGTCCAATAAATTTCTTCTGGAAAACTATTAATCTGCATTTCTCGAAGCCCTGATTTAAAAGTTTGCTAATTTAACATCTGTGTCGTTTCAAAAAATCTTGATAGTGACTACATGCTCTAGCGTAACGGATTAATTGAGAAATATATACTCCATACGATGGGGAAAACGGAATATTACTGTCGAGGTGTGGAAAGTTTACAATATCAAAATTGAAATCGTCTCTTTTGTCAGAAATTCGTGTGCTGAGGTTGCCACGGTCGTCATAACTCCAAAAGTAAATCTAAAAACGAAACAGAATGGTCAGTGTCTGTAGTCTCCTTTATTTCAAGTTCTGGGGGATACATTAATGGAATATAGTCGGCAAAGTTACTATTATTAAGCGACAAGACATCATCTGTTTGAGTAATTAAAGGATCTAGCCTCTTTAATTTTATTTTGTTTGACCAAATTTTGCAAAAATAGAAACTCTTCCAAGTTAAAATAACCCCTTTCCTTTTCAAACAATAATGACAATTATTACATCAAATTTAACACTTGATTCATCATTTGTTGTCTTATTTGAATGCCTTGCAGTTCATGTCCATTTCTTTCGAATACGTCATTCTCTTCCAAGATGACAATGTTGTTTTCATTTGGAAAATCACACTCTTCATTGGCTTTCAAACATATGTTGTGTAATACACATGCAGCCAAGATAGAATTGACTAAAACCTGAAAGTCTCCAAATTCAAATCTCAACAGGCGGCGAAATCGACACTTTAGTAAGCCGAAGGCTCTCTCTATTATTACTCGACTTGAACTATGCACTTTGTTAAATCTTTTTGGTTCTATGGTTAAGTTTCCATGATCCCGAAAAGGGGTTATCAGCCATCTTAAAATGGGAAACGCAGAATCGCCAAGTATTACATAACCAAGACGAATCCTTTCTGCACTTTGTGTATAAAGATCACTTCCTCTCAAAACTGTCGCATCATGACAACTGCCGGGATTCCCCGTCCAAACATAATTGAATTCCATATTGGCATGCATGATGCAAGGAGGACAACCGAGTAAAATCGTTTTCTATTGAAATAAGCATGTGGAAGTTGTTTTGGTGCTGTTATAGCAATATGATTTCCATCAATCGCGCCTAGTATTGTTTGAAATTGAGAACGTTCTCCAAAACGCTGACTTGTCTGCTGGATTTAAGCTTCAGTATTTGGCCATTTGATTATTTCCGGCATTTTCTTAAGCAGTGCAGATGCTGCTCTTTTCATACTTGCGTGGAAACTGCTTTTAGATGTGTTGAATCTATCCGACATGGACCTGATGCTCTCTAAATTTCCTGAAAAGGTCATAAAAGTACAATAGAATAATTTCAAAATAGGCTGTCATTTAAATTTTTATGAATATAGTCAAGAAGCTGAACGAAACTTTTTAATGCTTTTCTAATAAATAGATGTTTGCTTGCTGTATCGATATACTATTTAGTAAAATTATATGTAAATTTATATACCTATAAATGAATCTTTTAGTTGGGTTGAATCCTTATAAATGAAGTCATTTCGTCTCATTTATACCCTGGATCACTATCGGCCAAGTACGAATCGACGAGATCATTATTATAGGGGAGTAATATATGCGATTGTTGACTAATCATTATTACTGTAATATACATTATTGACTTTATTACAGTAATAATTTCTTTAGCGGGATCGCATCTATTGTTTAGTCTATAATAATGATCTCATCGATTCGCACTTGGCCGGAAATGCTGGATATACACCTATAGTCCCATATAATATGCACTCGTTTAAATGATGTGCCATTGCATAGTTAATATAATACCAGAAATCAATCGAAAATATTTAATGTAATTTCTTACCAATGTACCATAGTAATTGCAATAATCTGGAAGAGGTCCATGAATATTGTTGTACTCTTCTAACGGTGATAAAAGCTGAGCTGCAAATTCAAAAGTAGCTCTAGACAGGCGAAAATGAGATCTGAAATCATCTAAGGAATAATTTGGTATTGTGATTTCTATATAATGATGATTTCGTTGGTGATTGTGTTTTCTTCGAAGCAACAAGGCATCCGTTGACGTTAACTGACAGTACAGTGCACTAATCAAAGAAAGGTCTCTATTTTGTTGTATTAACAAAGAAATAGTACTTAGTAATTGATTGGCCATTTTGATTTACTGTGAAACTAAATTTAAATTTATCAATGGTACTGATATGGTACCAATGTATAATATTGGTGACAAATGCCACCAATGGTAATGATGGATAGATTTCGTTACCAATGGTACCGATGTAGTACCAATGTTAACTTGGGCACCAATGGTACTGCGGTGGTACCAATGGAAAATTTACTTGCCAAAGGTACCATTAAGCCGTTCATAGTTAAATGGTACAATCAGTGCCATTGTGTTACATAGGTACCAATGGCAAATGCACACCCATTATTATTGAAGTATTAAGGAAGTTATCGGGTAGGATGTTTTTGTCGTTCCGTGTACACCGATTCTCAAGTTTCGTCTTGTTACCGAGTTATCAGATACTCTATTTAATACTGTGACGACTAAACGGGGAACAGAATTGTGTGTGAGGGTGTCTGGTTCAATGTTACAAGACGAACGCAAAGTGTTTGCAATAACTATACGACAGACACTAGTGATGCTCTCGTCTGGTGCTCCGAAATGGTAGTGTATCCTTTTGAAAACTCCTTGAGTAGTATGTAACAACTGGATATCCGGAATAAATTCACAAAGTTAGTAATACAGTTCCACAACATGTTCCAAATTGTAAAGTAAATTAGAAAAAGTTAACCACATGAAAAAACTGATGTTATGCAGTGGTAGTACAATCAGTACAGTATAGACCACTTTTTTACTTTTTTTATGAATGAATTGCGCCGGTTGACCTGGGGTCAATCGGCGCAAATTACGTCACTATACATTGTGACGTTGGAAAATCTGTATGTGACGTCAAAATTTTCCGGGAAAATTCACGTAGGGGAAAGTCGTCTATATTGTATTAACTACAGGACGGACACAAATACGTAGAACGATTGGGTATTCAACTGTTGCAGGACTACTAAAGACTTATTAAATGTCAGTGCGCACACTATTTATACCCTTAGATATGAATTAATAAAAAATCGAAATGACTGTAATATTTTCTGATGCAACAACAATTCAAATATGTTGACTTAGCATATGGTAGAACACTAGGTCACCTAAAAGGGCAATGGGGCTTACAGAAATATCGTTAAAGAGGATACACAGGTGGGTGATATTGCATCAGATTCCATTAAACACAGAATAACCCTGTAAAATCAGGAGGGGTTTACTGAATTTAACTTAACACTAAAACAGAAATACAAATGATGAAACTGGGGGAATTATTATAAAACCATGAAAAAAAAAAACAAGTATAATTCAAGAAATATACAAAACAGTGGAGGCGTTTTACAACACAGCTCCTACTTAGGTTTGAACTTCCACTGTTTAATAAAAAATGATATGTTTTGTTAACAATAACAAAAATATAACAATATGTGATTGCACTTGAGCATTTATACATGATTTCTTTTAAAAAAAATACACATATATATATGTAATGAGTTATTTCTGGTTACGAAAAATGTGAATTTTGGCGCTTTTAATTTTTGCCTTTGGACAAAAGCATGTACAAAATTAGCTGTGCGACTTATCTGTGTACAAGTTTTCACAAAATCACTTATAGAGCTGATTTATACAATTTTTATTAAAATCAGCTGTGCAACTGATTTACAGCATGTCCAAAATATAAATTGATCAGCTATGGACCTGATTGATATATATCAGTCTAATTTCGCAAAAATCAATAGTGTTGTTGAATCTTGCAGGGCATAATCAGATAATCATGATAATGATCACATTTTATCATGCTTATGTTACAATCGAGTTACATGTAGTTAATTATTTTTTACAATACACAGAGTATACTTTTCTGAACCAGTTGCCTTATTCTCTACCTAATATATACAACAGTTTACTGCAAGATTTACTCTCTAGCTAATACATACAGCAGTTTACCAAGTCAACTTTTTGCTATGTTTTACTTAATGCCAACAATGCAACAGACTGTTCCTTACATTAATGAAATTCAAAATTATTAAATGGTCTGGATTGGTTTAGACTACAGTCATTGACAGCTAAAATGTGAACTGACAGATTCCTACCACATATACAACCACGACTAATTTATCAGGTTTTGGAAATAACAAGCAAGCCTTGCATTAACAGGAATATCTTCGTATCACAATGCTATACAGTAAATGTCGTGAAAAAGTCCAAAGGGAGTAATAATTTTCTTTGTTTCCTATAAATTAACAGATCGACAGACAAGGGACTACTATAGGGTGCCTACATTTGGATGCGAGGACCTAAAGTATGTTTCATCAGCTCAGTCTCTTCACTTTTCCCCATTTCTTTTACAATAGGAAAATACCTGATTTGAAAACCGCATCTGAATATTATGATTATGGCAACTACATTTGGTGACAGTAGGTTTTTACATAATTACGCTTGTTCTATCATGCTCATATGGAAATGGTTTCTTGGGATAATGTAGCTGAATAAAGTTTAACACAAAATCTTTAAAAAATCCAAATTTTATAAAAGGAAATATTGACTGTATTACCAAAAACTGTTATAATAAAAAGATAATAATTACAGTTTTTCAATGCAAGTGGGGTAAAGAGGGAAATTAACGCAAAATCTGCCATAACATCATTTATCTAATATTTCATAGAATTTGTATAATGTACTGTTCAATTATTTATGGAAGTCTATGAAAAGTGACAGAATCAGCTAATTAGTAATCTAAAAAATCTAATGAAAATATTCTTCTCCCAATTATGATAGGTAATGGATCAGACAATTTTCTAATTATTTGATCAGCACTTATAAATGAATTGTCCGGTATATCTGGCCAGTTCTTTATGTTTTTCTTGGTACTATTTTTCAAAAAAGACACATAGAAGCCACCATCAACGATGTTCCGAATCTGAAAAATAAAACACAAATTACTGAAACAACAATAACTATGAAGTACAGGAAAGCACTTTATTTCGGCGGTATTAACATTTGGCAGTTTTATAAATCCAATTTATCAGCAGATATTTGTAATGGCTGTTCATTGAAAATGCAAAATACACATGTACATGTATTTGACATGTTAACTGTATTTTTAAAGTCAAACTTATGATATACTGGCGACGTTTATATTTGGCATTTAGTCAAATCTGCCAATAGTACCAAAATAAAACACCTACCAAATATAGGCGCTATACAGCATAAAATAGCCTGTTTAAAACAGATATAACTTTCGTTTTTGCAACTGCTTGTCTTGTTATAGAACTTCAGTAAATCTGAACAACCATTTAATTGCAACAAACATGCTTTTTAAATTTGATTGTAGTTTAACAAGATTTGTTAATTACTGATAATTTAAAATAAAGGGCTATGCAGAGCGCAGCATAATTCGACCGCAGCATGTTGAACATGGTACACATCCCATTGTCCATCCCAGTCTTGGTTTTATAGCAAGGATGATTGTGTAAAAATATAATCAAAATGGGTCAAGTGGAACAAAAGTTATATACGGAAACATTGAAAAATACCATTTTCAACCCCTTGGGCCCTTAGTTTCCAAATTGGTAAAGGGAGAACCTCCATTTCAAACCCATGCTTTATAATATCGTACGAATCACTGTGTTAAAATTTTATGAAAATCTGTCAACTGGACATGCTGGAACAAAAGTTATTGAATGGAAACAATATAGATACAGATGGACGACAGACAGATGACGACAGACTCATAATACCACTGCAAATTTTTTGCGGTTGTATGAAAAAAAAACAAGACTTAAATGCAACTGGTCATCAATCACTAATCAACTAATGTTTGAATGGTATACATGTAGTAAGATTAACTTACTTGGCCAACATATTTCGTTTCTGTGATTTTTGTCTTCGTCTTTTCAGTAAATACAACTTCAATGTAGTCATGGACTTTATATTTCTACAAAATTAAATAAATAAATATTTTGGCTAGATCATAATGATAAGTTTATCTCTCATAATGGAAGCATCTTTATATTACTATATGAACAAACAATTATTTGCACAATAATTCCAATCAATCAAATTGTGTGTGAAGGACCTTAACTGCTTCAATGTATTAAATATTTATCTGTATTTTAATTACATTACAACATGCACACAATTCATTATATACTCTGGGGACAGAATTTTACATCTGGAACAAGTTTTTTGTTATTTATAGCTAACATGCCAAGAATAATGCATAATCTACAGCTATCATGCCAAAAATAATGCTCAATAAGCGTGATATCTATCCCTCACATTTTCCCCCGTCCATTCCTCACATGATTGATTGATTGTTTAACGTCTACTCAGCAATATTTCAGCTATATCAAGACGAGAACAAGTTTGTTAATAAATAATCACTTTGGGGTATGGAAAGGGCCATGGGACGGGAAATTCTGACTGCCACTGGAAAAGTAGGGTGAAATCGTCAAGGGCGGGGAATTTAGCCTTGTAGCCGATCACCTACGGACCACCCCAAAAAGAGCTTGCTACAAGGGTTCTTTAACGTGCAGGAAGCGTGACATTTCTTCCAACACGTGGACCTGAGTTTACATCCCATCCGAAAGATGGGTTGTGTATTTATTAATCCCGCACAACCACGGAATGGGTCCTATTTCTATATCCCGGGACCCTCGGGGTCAGCCTCCGTTTAGGAGGGGTCACACCCCGCAAGCCGGAGATACTAGGTCCTATTTCTATATCCCGGGGTTCCCTCGGGGTCCTCTGTTAGGACGACTCGTACTCCAAGCTCAGAGGATGCTGCGGGCCTATTCATAAGCCGGGACCGCGCACGGCGGTTCCTCACATGAAAAAAAGTAAAGAAACTAGAGGCTCATGGAACAAGTTTTGTGTTATTTATAGCTAACATGCCAAGAATAATGCATAATCTACAGCTATCATGCCATAAATAATGCACAATAAGCGTGATATCTATCCCTCACAATTTTTCCCCGTCCATTCCTCACATGGAAAAAAAGAAAAGAAGCTAGAGGCTCAGGTGAGCCTGTATCGCTCACCTGACTTTAAAAAGCCCATTGGCACTGCATGTCAGACATGATTCTGAAAAGGGTCTGCCTACAGACCATCCAACA
>MJUU01014754.1:52532-62684 GCA_002080025.1 Modiolus philippinarum | reverse complement strand
AATTTTCTATATCTACGTGCAGCTTATATGGTATACATGGAAAAGCAGAGCAATCCAAAATTGATTGGGTTATGTTGCTAGTATTATCAAGCAAAGCAGAACATTCAATTTTATCTAGGGAGCCATGAAGCAGATGATGCAGTGAGTTTATAAATTTCTCGTAAACTGTACTGAGACATTCACAGTGAACTAGAAAATGTTCACGATCATCTAAACCATTATCACACAGCGGACAATCTGGTTTAACTTCGTATTGATTAAACGATTAGACTGTAGTATATGGGTACCAAGAAGCAATCTTGCCTTAATAGTTGCTTTAGAAATTGATATTTTCTCACAACCTACAGCTTCCCAAATTTAATGTGTATAGCCAAAACAAAATGATCCTTGCAGTGTTCAGATATTTCAACGTATTTTTGCTTCACAAATTACTCTTCCCTGTGAACAGCCTTATAAACAATGGTTTACATAAAATGCCCATTTCATTTTTAAAAGCCTGACAAAAAACATTGGAGCCAGCACTGAACATAGTTTAAAATTGAACTCTATAGAAAAATTATCATTTTCATCATCTACTTTGAAACAACTGAAGCACTTAACTGTATTGGAATAATGTATGGAAGGTCCTTTACAAAGTTTACTTGGACAAACATGGCTGCTAGTGGAGAGTAAAGCTTAACATTTGACCCTATGGGAAAACACCTGTATAAATGCCAGTTACCAAAAACTTCAGGCCAAATTGAATATTAAGAATCCGTTTTGTTGAATATTTTTGAGTTTTAATATACAAATGTACTAGTTAAGTAGATGTAACTAAAAATTCGATAGAAATCTGTTTCATACCACTAAGGTCTATGATAAAAGGGATGATTTCTCCTTCCCTATAGTCAATTTTCCCCATCTCGACGGCGATGTTCCGTTAGCCCCTTCTTACGGGGTCTACATTTCACAACTTGTTCGATATGCACGAGTATGTAGTGATGTTTCTGACTTCAACGAGCGAAATCTTTGTCTGACTGAAAAAACTTCTGCATCAAGGGTTTAGATATCATAAATTGATAAAAACATTCTCTAAATTTTATTATAGATACATTGACTTATTAAGAAAATTTGGTTCTACATGCAGGGCTCTTATACATCAGGGCATTTCACATCCAAACTTCTATGGCAATATCATTTACAAAGCGCATAAATTCAAAAATTGTCCTTCAAAACTTATAAATCCGTTGAACAAACTTATTCATAATAGATATAAATACAGCATTGTTGTTAAATCGTTTCTTCTGGTTTTTGTTGGCAAAATATTGATCATCTCCTAAATGCTTTACACCATAACTAAATTTAAACAATTTTTTCATATTGGCAGTATTTGGCATTGCACAATATCATGTTCTTCTTTCATAATTGATGACGTTGTTATACCAAATCTATTTAGAAGTATTTCAATTGAAGTTTCATATGTAAGAGGGCTTGATATCATAATCAACGAAAATTATGTCCTTAGCTAGCTGTCAGTAACTGCGAGGATTTGTCCGGACAGTACCTGTGTGTAATTGTCTTCATGTTTTATGTACTTCATTGTAAGGGTACTCGTCTTGATAAGTTGGACTTTTTTCTAGTTTGATTTTTATTGCGAGTCTTTTTGTGTATTTATTTTTTAGCCATGCACCACACATAGGGGGAGGGTTTGGATCCAAGAAAACGAGTTTAACCCCACCGCAATTTTTGCGCCTGTCCCAAGTCAGAAATATGTTGGTGATTGGCCTGTCCGTGTCTTCTTATAAAATTTTAGTTTCTTGATATTTGGGTTATTGGATGTGGTTTGTTTCCATTGATTTATCCACTTTTTTTTACCTTTTTGGGGCCATTTAGGGCTTGCTATATGGTGTGAGGTTCCTCACTGTGTTAAAGACCGTAGGGTGACCCTAAATGATTAGTTTTGGGTCGTTTTAACCTGGACATGGGATGTTGTCTCCTTGACATTTACCCTTCTTCCTTTCCTTTTCACATACCGCCTTGGCATGGTGAAATGATATTGCATTTACAGCCTGTATTAAGCATACTAGGTAGGGACCCGAACCCTTCGGATGGAACCTGGAGCTCTGAAAGTGGAGACCAGAGCACTATTGTTTGAGTCTGGAGCCCTATTGTTGGAATCTGGGGCCCTAGTCTTGGAGCCCAGAGCCCTTGTGTTGGAGCCAGAAGCCCAACGTTCAAACAATCCGTAATTAAAAACAACAGAGAAACCGAGTTAATAATCTAAAAAAGATTGCGAAAGAAAATTTTGAGAAAAAAATTAGACAATATTATTTAAGAAAATACCACGAATCCAAAAACATATTGGAAGATTATGAAAATGGTGATAAAATCAAACAATGGCTCTCACAGTATCCCCCTCTTCAGAATATAATAAATGATGATTCTTTTGAAAGCATTGTTTATGATGACGAAGAGAAATGTGAGCTTCTGAATAAATATTTTGGTACAATTCTGACATTCTGGATGATAATGTTGCACTTCCTCATATTGATTCAAAAACTGAAAACGAGTTGAATGATATATTTATTGATAAAGACGAAATTGTTGACGTTATTAAAGTATTAGATCCAAACTTCAGGACCAGACATTATTAGTCACAAAATGCTACAAGTTTGTCCGGAAATAACTGCTGAGCCCCTTCAAAAAATATTTAATATATCTTTAAGTGAAAGTTAATATCCATCGTCATGGAAAATTGCCAATGTAACTGCCATTTTTAAAAAAGGTGACAATTCACTGCCCTCAAATTATCGTCCCATTTCCTTAATTAGTTGTGTTGGTAAAATAATGGAGCGTGTGGTGTATAAGTATATTTCAAATTATCTATGAATACCAATCCGGTTTCTTGCCATAAAATTCAACTGTGCACCAGCTAATAGAAATTTACAATTGTATTCTGAATTCATTAGAGAAAAGAGTTAAGTTGCTTTGTGTTCTGCGACTTCTCTAAAGATTTTGGCAAAGTTTGGCATAGAGGTCTTTTATATAAATTGAAATCGTATGGAATAAATCGTAATTTGCACAAATGGCTTAGTAATTATTTATTTCAGCGTAAACAGAAAGTTGTTGTTAAAAGCTCTTCTTCACCCCTCTCTTCTATCAAAGCCGGTGTGTCCCAAGGGTCCGTTTTGGGCCCTTTATTGGTTATCATTTATATAAATAAAATAGCTGAGACACTTATATCGTTAACAATATTATTTGTTGATGACACCTCTTTCAGCTTCTCAAGTGATTATGAATCACAAATACAAAATGTTATTGATCATGATTTGAATGCACTGAATGATTGGTCTCAAAAATGGCTTTTGTCATTTAACCCCGAAAAAAACAGAGATAATGGTATTCACAAATGCAGAAATTCCAGAAATGAACTTCATCTTCAATGTGAAAAATATTCCTGTCGCACAATCCCATAAACATTTAGGAGTTACTTTCAGTGCAGATGCTAAATGGAATATACATATTGAAAAAATGATATCAAGTGTCTCAAAACATTTAAATATTTTACGTAAACTTAAATTTAAGTTAAGCAGGTCAAATCTTGAGAAACTATATTTAGTGTATATTCGTCCAATTCTTGAATATGCTTATGAATTATGGGATATTTGTGGAATCAGAAATTCAAACAAATTAGAGCAAATGCAACTTGAAGCAGCCCGCATAGTTATGGGTCTTCAAATCTTCTTTACAAATAACAAAATACCGAAGTTACTGTTAATTTATTTTCTGCATATGCACATTTCGACAACTTATGTCTCATCAGTGCAGATCAAATCAAAACATATGGAAGTCCATTAACCGAAAAACTTGTAAAAGCTGAAAGAGAACAAATTACCAAAAGTAAAGTTACAAGTAAAGTTGAAATATACAAGGAAAACGGTTGGGAGCCACTGCAATCCCGTCGTAATATTCGTAAACTAAATATGTTCTATAACATCCAAAATGGCGATGATCCTTCTTACCTCAAAAATTTGATACCGCCAAGTATACAAAGCACGAGTATTTATCCCCTGAGAAACGGTGAAGATATTATTGTCCCTTTTTGTAGATTATCTTTAACATTCCATCTGCTATCAGACAGTGGAACAACTTGGACTTGGACACGCGTCATGCAGATAATTTAAATCTGCAATAAAAAAAAACTCAAGAGAGAAAAAGGCAGTAATCCCAGACCACTATTACTTTGGACCACGAAGGCTTAACATCATTTTAGCACAGTTTAGATGCTCAGCAACATTCCTTAATAATGACCTCCATAAAATAAACGTAATATCTTATTATCATGTCGTTGTGGGGCACCACGTGAAGACTACAAACATTTTTTCTTTTAATGTCCATTATATTTAGATCAACGTGATATCTTAGTAAACAAATTAGCCTGGTTGCCCGATTGTCTTGAACGGAATATTTTGCTCTTAATTAGTGGTAGTTCAACTCTTTCAAACCACGAAAATGAAGAAGTATTTAAGGTAGTATTTGAATATATAAAAAAAATCCCAAAGATTTCTTGTAGTATGATTATAAGTCGAGTTTATTTACTTGTACGATCAACACACACACCCACACACTTACAATCAGGCGCAAATTCTGTGTCTTTCCTTTATCTTTTAAGCTCACCTGGCTAATGCCAGGGTGTCCATTATACTGGACCAACTACTGGGCCAAATGGAACCAAACTTGGCCATAATAGTCCTTAGATGCTCCCTTACAAAAAAGGTGTTTTTCAGGTCCGCGCGATATCCAAGATGGCTGCCAGCGGGGAACATTGGACCCTTTGTGAAAACACATTCAAAGATCCTCTCCTCTGAAACTACTGAACCAATTGGCCCCAAACTTGGCCACAATAGACCTTGAGTATTCCCTTACAAAAAAAGTGTTTTTCAGGTCTGCGCGATATCCAAGATGGCCGCCAGCGGGAAACATAGTTTTAACATTGGACCCTACGGGAAAACACATTCAAAGATCTTCTCCTCTGAAACTATTTTGACACCAAAATTTTCTGTTTATGTTTAAATCGTGACAGTTTGAAAACTACAGATAGTAAAATTATTCCACCTTGGGTGGTCCCTTACAAAAAAGGTGTTTTTCAGGTCCATGCGATATCCAAGATGGCCGTCAGCGGTTAACATAGTTTTAACATTGGACCCTATGAGAAAACACATTCAAAGATCTTCTCCTCTGAAACTGCGGAGCCAATTGGAACCAGACTTGGCCACAATAGTCCTTGGGTGGTCCCTTGCAATAAAAAAAATGTCTTTCCGGTCAGCTTGATATTCATGATGACTGTCTGCGGATAACATAGTTTTAACATTCCACCCTATGGGAAAACACGTTCAAAAATCTTATTCTCTGAAACTGCGGAGCCAATCGGTACCAAACTTTTTTTTGTCAGGTTCCCTCTTTATCCAACATGGCCGCCAACAGGTAACATAGTTTAATTTTGGACCCCATGGGTTACACTAACAGCAGTCTTCTCCCCTTAAACTAATTGGGCATATTTGAACTATAGTTTAATTATATACATGTATATTGGCTCTTCAACATTAAATGTCTATGTTAATCAAGGACCAGGTGAGCGATACAGGCTCTTGAGAGCTTCTTGTTTCTCTTTTCCTATCCTCTTGTTATTGCTTTAAAATACCTTTCTTTACTCTATTTATGGATACTGTTGTGTTATATTGTATTTAAAGAGAAGAATATCTAAGTTTGATATTTTGTGTCTTATCCGTTTTGCTTTATGTTTTTGAGCAAATAAAATACGTTTATAAATCAAACAACGTTGGAGCCCGGAGCCCAGAGCGCGTGTTATTCCCAAAGTATTGGGTTTCGATCACCTGTATTGGCCCTCGGCGAAGATTTAAACCCAATATAACTCGAAATGGGCATTATTCGGAATTCATATAAAAATGCCCATTTAATAACACTATAGTAATAAATCTTAAAAAAAATTGTGGAGTGAAAGAGCAATTTTTATGCCCCTTCCTGGAGACGAACTATCAGTTTCGGAGTATTGCATTTGCCTTATTCATGTATTCTTCGCGGTTTTACTTTGCGTCTGGGATCTCTGGTCTAATTAAAACAAATTTGCAGTTTACTACTTTTCTGGTGTCTGTTACGTACCCAGAAGCAAGAGAAACGAATGACCATTTCGACTGAATGATAGTAACATATTTAAGTTCTGCATTTTGGCAGTTTTCGTCAAATTATGTCAAATTACTTAATATATAGTTTCAGTTTTTCACAGTATATAGTTTTTTGAAAAGGCGGGAACGAATATCTAGTACGAGTAGAGGAGGGGGGGAATGAACAGATGGGGTCACTCGCTCACATTTCACACTTATCTCTCCCTCCTTCCATTCCACTCTCCTTTTATAACACATGTAACACCTGCAAACTAATCCTCCTAATCCGCCACTTACCATATTTCTTTTCTACAACTTTCCAGCCCTCTTCTTTCTGCTCTAATTTTACAGATACATCCTCTCGTAGAGTATGCTTATACGCATCCATGTCCGTTGAAAATACAAGTGCACAAATATTTCCGAAAAGAACAAAACTTAATCATTTTAAGAGTAAATCCGCACTTAACAATTTTAATTCAAGGACAAATAAGCCATATTGTGTGAAAAACTTGAAATACACGGTCTTATCAAGCCTTCCAAAAAATTGGTTGGGTTTTACTCGATTTTTGTATTTTTTTTGGCTCATTTTGGTCCAAATTGTGCAGAAATTTTGAAATATTTCCAGGAAAAGGGTGTTCATCTATCGGAGCCATCTCCCCCAGGCGCGGATCCAGGGAATTTGAAAAGGGGGAAGGGTTCCAATTTAGATAGGTAAGAAAAGGTCGCGTAAATTTTTGGGGTATTTCTTAGTAAAAAATCAGGAAATTCATTAAAAAATACATGAATGCCCCCAAAAAGGGGGTTCCAACTACCGGACCCCCCCCCCTTGGATCCGCCAATGCCCCCCTCCGGATCCTCTAGTGAAATACTTAATTCTCTGTGCTTATTGTTGAATGTATATCTTGATTCTTTTAATAAATACACGTTCTCGGTACAAAACTATAAAGAATGTGGAATAATAATGTATGAAGCGTAAAGTTTGTCCACACAGTTTGCCTACAATGATCGGCGGCCAACATGACCTGGCTTCATCGAATAAGACCATCCACAACAATTTATTAATTTGTAATAACAATTTATTAATTTGTAATTACAATTTATTAAATTGTAATTACAATTTATTAAATTGTAATTTTGTAATTACAATTTATTAATTTGTAATTACAATTTATTAAATTGTAATAACAATTTACTAATTTGTAATTACAATTTATTAAATTGTAATAACAATTTACTAATTTGTAATTACAAATTATTAATTTGTAATTACAATTTATTAATTTGTAATTACAAATCAAAAAAAAAATTGTGTTGTGTAAAAATAAATTGTGTTGTGTCCCTAATAAGCTTCCGTACATAACACAGTTAATGGACCAAAAAGGAGAAAATAACTGTGAGAAGTGAATGAAATGTTACGATAATCATGAAAAATGAAATAATAAACACAAAGGAATAAGAAAAAGAGAGATAATGCTAGAATAAAACACGAAAAATGTGGGAAAAGGGAAATCACCATAGAACAACGAAAGCTGTATCCCCTTCCAAACAATATATGAAAACAGACTTGATAGAAAGCATTCCCAGAAGAAGCCACTTGGGACTTCCGGAGTATAAAGCTCTTAACCGAGGAATTCGGAACTAGAATATATGAGAAATACAGTCAACATCATCCAAAATGTATCTTTATACAGCATATTAGGTAATTGGCCGCATTTCAACTGCGCGAATTAGGGGGTTAAAGTACCTTTCAACTGCACGAGCAAAGTAGCATACAACTGCGCGAGTTCTTTTACCTGTAATCTACAAGGGAAAATAAGTTAAATAAAAATAGCCAAATAAATATAGATTACACCACAAGATCCCGCCGTTGATTACCATATTTTATCCACTAGAGATAATTAAATTTTAAAATTTTAAAGGCGAGGCTTGCCCAGCATTTTCAAATTTTCAAATTTAACTATCGAGAGTGGATAAAATATGGTAATAATCGGGATAAAGTGGTGTAATCTTTTTCTCTAATGATAAATGATAAACGTCGAGAATTGTATTCCGAAGAAATTTGACGGGAAATAGTACGGGGCTTTATTCAACAAACGTTGAATATGAAAATTTATCTAACGGGTCAAAACCGGTTTAAACTTGACATATCATTAGAGAAATTCATTTTATTTTGTATGAGATGATTGAAAAAATTATTCCTAAAAATTTTATAAATACTAAGTGTACAGGTTTACAATAATGAGACAGAATATAAGTTCCACTATAATGTTTGTTCCAAAGGAAAATATAGACGTTTACAGAAATAAGTAAATTTTGGTCATCTCCCCTGATTATAATAGGTCCACCATTAAGAGGTAGACGGGTACCACAGACAATACATTACTTATACTGATAAATTATTGAAAAAAAACATTCCCTAGCTTTTATCATTTCAAGACATGAGTTTTTTCCATCTACATTTTAAAAAGTTTTAAAAGAGATTTGTTTTTTTTTTTAATTTATCATAAATTATAAAATTTATAGTAATATCAAGAGACATATGCTTAAAATAAATCTTATAGCACTCTAAAATATTTCACAGAGTAATCATAAAACCTGAAATGATACATGTAACACCAGGTGTTACTATCCCAATAAACAAGTTGTCAACCTTTCCTGTAAATATACTCTATGCTGTCCCAATACAGGTACCTGTATATGCTTTGAAGTATGCAAGCTACTCTCTAATCTAGCTGAATGTGAAAAAATCAACAAGTTTTAAAACAAAACTGTTTTAAAATAAGTAAACAGTTTATTAAAAAAATATATTTTCGATAAAAAAAAGAAATAAATGACGAACAAGATACACAAAAAGCATTTGTAAATGTATAGCTAGGTTTACCTGTCTTCGATATTTATTTCCTTTTCTTTTTAGAAATTAGACAAACAGAATACACAAATTTTACAGAAAAAGTATCCCTTATTCATTTTTTCCTATATTTTTTTTAGATTCACAATGACTTTTAATTTATACCAAAGAGAAGAAATTTTATTCATAATCTGAAAGGTTTTTTTGCTAATGAAGTATTTAATACTGGAAGAAAATGTGTATTTGGAACAAGGACTCGTAATCTCATTTAAAGTCCTTGTTTGGAATTAGATTAAAAACGAAAATATTTTTAACTTAAGTAACGTAAAATCTTTATCAAATATATTTATTAAAGTTGTTTACAAATAAGTGTGATTTACTCATATTAGAGATGTATTCCAAATATGTGCCTAATATTACAATCTATCTGTATGTGTATTCCGATGTCGAAAAAAATAATAAATAAGATAAACAACAATGCCGAAAAAATATATTTCTTTAATTTCTTAATTTATTCTTGGGCAAAATCAATAAAGTGAAACTACACTCAAAAATGAAAATTTGATATGTTGTTCTTTACGCATTAAATATTCATAATACTCCGATATTAATATTATATTTTAACAGATAAAGTACTAAAGGCGAATACAAAATTGATATTTTATCGTTGTGGGGACAGCCATTTTGAACAGGTCGACGAATGGTCAGTAATGAATAACTAATAACCGAAATATATAGAAAAAGAAATAAACTACAATGGCCAGTAAGACAGCATTTCTACTACACAATTCTGTCAAATAGCATGATTTTTTAAGTACAGTATTTTCAATACATATAAATTTTCCTCGTTTTAGTCAGAGAAACATAAAACGTATGTCTCTCTTAAGAATAAATTTAATTTGACGGAATCAACCATAATGCATGCATATTTTATCAGATCCATACATAATTTCGTCTATTTTAATAATAAAAAAACAAGACTGATTTGTTTCAAACGATTGTAAATTGTGTCAGATGACAAGATTGTATATTGTGTGTCAAATAGCCACATGCTGGCACGAGACATGTTGTATAGGTCACCTGCTGATCGGAGATGGTAGAATATACAACAGGTACAACAGGTGTCTTTTGGCAGTTCAGGTA
>MJUU01014754.1:26627-36878 GCA_002080025.1 Modiolus philippinarum | reverse complement strand
CCCCCCCCCCCCCCCTTCAGGTTAAATGGTCGGTCCCTTATTGTGCATAAGAAAACTTTCCAAAAATATTTATTTTCAGAGGAAGGAAACCACATACCAATAGCGTTCCTAAGTTAAATGACTGGCATTTTTATTTTATTTTATTATTATTTATATAATGATGCCACAACTGCATCTAGGTAGAAACGACGTTTCTACACTAAATATAGCTACATTTTTAAATTTGAAAACGCGAGGCTGATCGAACGTTTTAAATATTCGGAAGTCTAACTATCAAGACTACAGATTAATGAAATGTCATTTCTCACAAGATGCGGTTTGTGGAATATGTTTCAGTAATGATTTCAAAGCGATTCTAAATCAAATTACCTCTATTTTCTTCCGATCCGAAGTTCTTTGAGCGTGGCGTAATCAGGGATGGTCATTTTTTAATGGCTTCAAAATTGTAAAGTCAGAGAACGACAAACATATCTGGCGTCATAATTTGATATTAACCAATAAAGGTCTAAGAACAACTTTCTAGACAGGGGAATCTTACAACATCCAGAAAACGTGATTACAGGAACACAATTTTTAAAAAATACCGAAGTTGCATAAAAACAGTAAATTTCTTTATGCTGTTCACGCGTTTCAAGCCGTTACCTGTCACCAGCAGCATTAAAATCAAACATGGAAAGCCATAATCCAAAAATAAAAGAATTATATACAGTCCGTCAAAACTTAAGCATCATTTTTCTTTTTACATGAACATTATTTTTGAAGCTGTATTGAGTAAAGGGAGTATGAGTGTCAGATTTCAGAAGCATTCTATACCCTCGGGTTCTCTCTATTTTTACGGGGTAAATTGTTTTTGCAAATGTATCATATTTTCTTGGTCATAGGTTACTTTAAAATACAAAAAATAGACAATGTATAGAATGTTATTATTTTCATATATCTTAAGGCATATAAACAAATTACGGTGGTACATTTAGGACACACAAAATTTTATTTTTTTATAATATTATGTCGAGGGCTCGACTTATTATGTCAAGCGCTCGACTTATTATTTTGAGCTCTCGACTTATTATGTCGAGCGCTCGACTTATTATCTCGAGCGCTCGACTTATTATGTCGAGCACTCGACTTATTATGTCGAGCACTCGACTTATTATCTCGAGCTCTGGTCTTATTATGTCGAGCTCTCGACTTATTATCTCGAGCGTTCGACTTATTATGTCGAGCTCTCGACTTATTTAGTCGAGCGCTCGACTTATTATCTCGAGCTCTCGACTTATTATGTCGAACACTCGACTTATTATCTCAAGTGCTCGACTTATATTTTTTTCTCCAATTTCCGGATTCTTTGTAGATTGAAATGATATTTAATACATTTGTAACCACGTATACATGACCCGGCACTTGAGCCAGGGGATCGGGGGCTTCCTCCGTGTAGAGAGCTGCTTCGGTGGGGCACCCCCCCCCCTGGTTGATGGGGGAATACCGTGTCGCTTGCGACGGGGTAGAAAAGGTCACGCTCTGTGCAGAATAAAGATTCCTTCAATATATTTCGATACTGAAGAGTGGGCCCATTTTCAAATGGCAGTCAAAAATCGGTGCCCGGTTGTCCCTCCCGCCTTGATTCTTTCTGTTTTCTTTCAGATTAATGTTTGAATTGAATATAAATTGTTCTCGTCCTCATATAGCTAAAATATTGCCGAGTGGATGGAAAGAACCAAGGCGGAAGGGACAACCTGGCACCGAAATTGGAGAAGGGAAGGGTTGGAAATTTATGCTCTTATACGGTCCCAAAGACCTGCTCTTTAGTGTCGAAATATATAGAAGGGATCTTTATTCTGCACAGAGCGTGGCCTTTTTCTTTGCCTAAAGCTGTTGGTGGCTGGGCTTTCTGTATTATGACCCTGGCGTCAAACATTAATCTGAAAGAAAACAGAAAGAATCAAGGTGGTGGGGCAACCGGGCAACGATTTTTTAATGCCACTGGAAAATGGGCCTAATCTTCAGTATCGAACAGTATCAAAATATATAGAAGGGATCTTTATTCTGCACAACAGAGCGTGACCCTTTCTACCCCGTTGCCAGCGACAAGGTATTCCCCTATCAACCACGGAGGATGCCCCCCCCCCGAGCAGCTGTGTACAAGGAAGAAGCCCCTGATCCCCTGGATCAAGTGCCGGGTCATGTATACGAGGTTACGCATGTATATATATTATCATTTCAATCTACAAAGAATCCACAATTGCAAAAAAATTATGTCGAGCGCTCGACATAATAAGTCGAGCACTCGAGATTATAAGTCGAGAGCTCGACGTAATAAGTCGGGCGCTCGACAAAAAAGGTGGGGGCTCGACATAATAAGTCGAGAGCTCGACATAATAAGTCGAGCGCTCGACATGATAAATCGAGCGCTCGACATGATAAGTCGAGCGCTCGACATGATAAGTCGAGAGCTCGACATAATAAATCGAGAACTCGACATAAGTCGAGCGCTCGACATAATAAGTCGAGAGCTCGACATAATAAGTCGAGCGCTCGACATAATAAGTCGAGAGCTCGACATAATAAATTGAGAGCTCGACATAATAAGTCGAGCGCTCGACATAATAAGTCGAGAGCTCGACATAATAAGTCGAGCGCTCGGTATAATAAGTCGAGAGCTCGACATGATAAGTCGAGCGCTCGACATGATAAGTCGAGAGCTCGACATAATAAGTCGAGGGCTCGACATAATAAGTCGAGGGCTCGACATAATAAGTCGAGCGCTCGACATAATAAGTCGAGAGCTCGACATAATATTATAAAAAAATACAATTTTGTGTGTCCTAAATGTACCACCGTAACAAATAATGGTACTCGAGGGAAAACTCTTGGGAGAACTGTTTCCCGCTACAATTTTGACGTCGTATATCTCAAAAATTCTTACATGGATTTTCAAATTTTTTTTGCCACATTGCTCTATTAGAAAAGTTCTTCAAAATAAAAGGCCAGCGTTTTAATTCTAATTGCAAAATTTCTGAGACTCGTATTCCCTTAAGGGGTTTTGGTTCTTAACACTATGAATGAGATAATTTTGATATTTGGATGTCAAACCTTAATCATGCTGCATACTGTTGTCTTTAGTTGAAAAGTTCTAAAATAATACACAGACTAATTGAATGACAAAATGTGGTAGCTTTGACCAGAAAAATACGTTCCAGTTCAATGCATGAATTTTGGTTAAAGATGATCGTTGTTATTGTTGATACAAAGGTAAAACACCAATTAAAATTCCTACTAGTGTTTTAGGTGACAGTTGTTGATGTATCAGGTAATGTTTGAATACAGGGGGAGATAATCAAATTTTACGACATTTTAACTGGTGGATTTCCATTAAGGTGTCGAAATGTAAAAACAATTTCTTTGCTTAATTTTGCATTAAATAAGGGTTATGTCAAGGTTAGACCATTTTTTTAAATTTTGAAATCTGAGATTTTGCTGTCATTTCAGAACAAAGCCCCGATGTCTGTTTGTTGCAAACATGTAAGGCTTTGTTGGATTCTGTCAAAATAATGATTTCCTGTGAATCAAGTTTCTACTTTTCACCATTTTTAATGGATTTCGGGAAAATCTTGTCATTTTTTTCAAAGATTTTAATTTTCAGAAAAATCGTTTTCCATTATTGCGAGGCATAACTATTCCAATCAATGGGTTTTGGTTAAAAATTGTCAATTCATTTAAAGGGAATGTGAAAACTTCTGGAATGATTTTTCAAAACATTTGGTCTTACTTTGATCAAATTTGGACGTGTCCCAAATCCGTTAAAAGAATCCATTAAAGCTCAAAATTAGCTGTACCTCATTTACCCCATACAATGATCTAGTAGCAAATTTGAACTCGCAATGCTCCAAATTGAAGTTATTGTTGAAACTGGTTTTCCATGTTGTTCATTTTTGTATATATGTGCGTGTCTTCATTTTCTTTTTTTTTTGTTCGGTGCTCATGTTATGTCTTTGTTTCTATCTTTTTCCGACGTTGCCATTGTCCTTGGATTGTTCGTTTTAGTTCATACTGAACAAATCGTTTTATCTTTAATTGCGGAAATCCGATTTTTGATTATCTAATCAAAAGCTAGAAAGTACAATTACATGGTTCATATTAAGGCTTATCGTCATGCAAAATTTTATACATGTTTGCTTAGTGAAACTTTAAAAGTAAGTGATGCCATTAACTTTTAGCGGACTGTATAGTTTCTACAACGAGAACTAAGTTGATTATGAAATTTATCCCATCGAGTTAACTATTTTATTCAAATGTTTGAACAGAAGGCTTGCTGGGTTTTTAAACAATCCAAAATTTATTTACTAAGATGTGAGAAATTTCATGATTAACGTGTTTAAGTTGTAAAAATGTTTCTGTAATGACATAATGTAAAAAAAAAAACGAGAATTATGTACCCAAAAGATTTGGCGAGAAATGTCACGTTAGTTGTTCTCCCTCTAGAGAGGACAAATATTTTATTACATCGGTCAGGCGTTGGTTAAATTTGCTAGATAAAAGAAGGCAATGCATTGTACATGTCATTTTCCATGATGATGTTGTAAGTTATTGGTGTGTCGGAAAAAAATTGATATGCTCGATTTCAACGGATAGAACTAGTATGAAAATTTAACTACACATTACGCTCAAATATCACAAAAATGCGAGAAATCGAGTTTCTTGTCAAAATTGCAGGTTTCTCGCACGAAATATACTTATTCATTGCTCAAAAACCCATCGCTTCAATCAAAGGCAAGGTTACGTTTTCGCAGAGATTGAAATTTCAATCGATACCATGTAAACCTTTTACTTTGCACGAGAAACCTGTATTTTCTCGTGAAAAACCAAATAACTTGGCATCTAGAAAGTATTCATTCGCGTAAAACCCTCTATCTCCATTGAGAATGTATGCCTTTCATCGAGATGTAATAATTTATTATTTTCGAAATCTTAACTAAATTGAATGTGCCTGATATATTTTACGTTTTATTTGGTAATTATGGACTAAATCTACATCTCAGCAATGTAAATTTTCAAATTTTTATGCAACTTCCGTATTTTTGTACTTTAAAGCTTGATTTGGTTAATGTAAAGTAAATCAAACCACGGTATATAAGTTTGGTATATAAATTCCCTTATTTTATTTATATTGTGGTTATTAAATCAAATGTGCCCTGTATATAGATTCCCTATTCTATATTTTGTATTGTAAATATGGGCTGAATTAATTGTGACATGTATATACATGTAAATTCCATGATTTTATGGGTTTTTTTTTTTGGCAATTTGGTAAAATATAACATCGCATCTATGTAAATTCTCTAATTTAATGTTTAATTAGTTCAAGATGGACTAAATCAATTGTGTCATTCATATATAATCCTTATTTTAAACGTTATTTGGTAAAAATGGACTCCATCAAATGTGCATCTAAAACGAATAATCAAAGGACAATGGCAACATCGGAAACAACAAAGAAACAGAGAACAACATGAGTACGGCGCAGAAAAGAAAAATGAAGACACACACACACACACAGAGTTGAACAACACTGACCCAATAAAAAAACCATGGGCAAGATCAAGTGCACCGATAGAGTAAGCAACCCCTGCTTCTTATAAGACACCCGCCGTGTTGAACCTGTCAAATCCGGTAGTTAAGTAAAATCCGGTAGAGGAAACAACAATTAAGCTTTACAGGGAAAGATCTGTTGTCATCTGGGAAACAGATATTCCATAGCGGTCCACAAGATGTTGATGTCGACCGTAAAACTTCTGGAGGGATGACATGAAGTTTTGGGTAACATACCCTTGTTTTATTAGCCTATTTGTGACCAACCGGGCTTTATCAACACAGGCTCTTGAATAACGAATGAGCTGGGATATGTAAACTTCGTACGCGGGCGCTGTTGGGATGTTGCTACAAAGAAAAGGGAATTTTACTACTGGAAAAGTGAAGTCATCACGCTTGTAGTACAGCTTAGTTTGAAGTCTACCTCTGTTGACAATTCAATATGAAGGTCAAGGAATGAGGCCGATCACTTCTTCCTCTGTATATTTTTTCTCCGATTCGGAGTCATTTTTAGCTCACGTGGCTATGCCAGGGTGAGCTTTTGTCATCATTTGGCGTCCGTCGTCCGTCCGTCCGTCGTAAACTTTTTTTTTAAAAATCTTCTCCTCTGAAACCACTCGGCCAATTTAATCCAAACTTGGCCTGGTTCATCACCAGAGTATGTAGTTGTGTAAATATGTTCGGTTAGTCCGAGGACCAAAAAACATGGCCGCTGTTACTAAAAATAGAACATAGGGGTAAACTGCTGTTTTTGGCAAATAACTCAAAAACCGTTGCAGATATCAAAACCCTGACAGAGTAAAATTGTTCAGAATAATGAGATCTATCCTGCCCTGTAATTTTGAAGAAAATCGGAAAACCCGTCTCAGAGTTACAGCAATTTTCCGTAAAATTTTCAAAATTTGTGCATTTTTTATTTTTTATTTCAAAAACTGTAACAGATAGAGGTAAAGTGTAAAATGCAAAAATGTTCAGCATATTAAGATCTACATACTCTGCAGTTTTGAAGAAAATCCAACTTCCTGTGTTGTAGTTATTGACTCTTTTTCACCAAAAAAATTTTTTTTTCAATGCCATATGATTATGGGTTATTTCCCTTTAAATTCTGTTTTCAAATCTTCTTTGGTTTACTTTTCTCTTTTAAGTTTTAGAGAAATTCCCTGCTATCACTTTATTAAAAATAATTATTTGTTTAATACATAATCAAGAGCAAAAAAGTGTTTTTGTACAAATTTTTACATTTTTTGGGGCAAAAATACTTTCATAATCTTTACTTATTTCACAAATTAATAATAATTGTATTATAAATGTATATTGTCTCAAGCAGTAATGTTTGTTTGCCCACTATGCAAACATCTCTCCCAGATAAATATTGAAGTAGCATCTAAACTTCATTGCCTGCATAACTTTATATCGGACCTGCATGGCCATTCCATGGTGATCTTCCGGCCATCACTGTGTCAGTAGTCCTTCCATCATAAACTTTTCATTCAAGCATCTTCTTCTCTGAAACCGCTGGGCCAATTGGAACCAAACTTGGGCATAATGGTCCTTAGGTGGCCCCTTTTAGAAAAAAATGTCTGGCAAGTCTGTATCATATCCAAGATGGCCGCCAGCAGGGAACGCGGTTTAACATTGGACCCTATGGGAAAGCATTCAAAGATCTTCTCTGAAACCACTTGGAACCAAACTTGGTCACAATACTCCTTCGGTGGTCCCCTTTAAAAATTTGTCCCGCAAGTCTGCACGTCATAATTGGACAATATTGCAAAAATCTTCTCTGAAAATACTGGGCCAATTGGAACCAAACTTAGTCACAATGGTCCTTATGTGGCCCCTTTTAAAAAATGTGTTCAGATCCAAGATGGCCTCCAGGAGGGAACATGTTTTTAACATTGGACCATCTAGAGAAACATATTCAAAGATCTTCTCTGAAAGTACATGGCCAATTGGAATCATATTTAGTCACAATGGTCCTTACTTGGTCCCCTTCATAAAATGTGTCTGGCATGTCCGCTTAGCATCCAAGATGGCAGTCAGCGGGGAACATTGTTTAACCTTGGACCCTATGGGAAATCATTTAAAGATCTCCTCTGAAAATACTATGCCAACTGGAACTAAAGTGAGGCACAATGATCCTTACATGATCTTCTTCAAGAAAGGCGACAGTCGGTCTATGCCCTATCAAAAAAAGCTGCCAGTGTGGAACATAGTTTAATTTTGGATCATATAACATCAGCAAACTTCAAAATAAGACCCTTAAACAGTCAATAATCAAATTTGAAACTGAGAACCTTAAACGTTGTGATTATTTTGACCTATTGTGTCAGTCATGACCCAGGTGAGCGATATAGGCTCTTGAGAGCCTCTTCTTTACAAAAAAGGCTTGTTCTCTACCTACAACAATGTACCTCTATCTTCGTTCAACGTTCTTAAGTGAGAAACATCTATAAATTAAACCTTTCAGCATAGATATTAGTTGTTCATGAGTAATGGTAGTGTAAAGTGTGGAGAAGTCGAAATTTTTAATGCTGTTACAGTGTGATAATGATCTAGAGTTTAAAATGTCAAGTAGATCTTGGGAGTTTTTCAAAATCCACATTTCATTTACACCGCTTCTTGAAAAGCAAGTATCACAGTATTTTTGAAGACCCTCTTTAACAGCTGCCAAGATGGAGGTTAGCAATTTAGATATGGGTTTTGTACAGCATTTGGCAGATCCAGCGATGTATCGTTCTTTGTATGGGTATTTATGTACTTTTGGTATCGAGTACAGAGGGAAGATCTGTATCTTCATCCTTGGTGGAAATCCCGAATGAAAGCAAAACAAATTTATGGTTCTGTAATATCTCCTCCTTTGACAGAGTAGTAGCTGCGTAAGTTGGATTGCCTTTTAAATTCTTTCTTTAAACAAGTTATGTAATGATTTTGCAAATAAAAAACGATATTATTTGGGGCCTTATCGGCAGGAACGACGACATATTTGTCATGATGAAGGACAAGTTACTGGCCACATCAGCATTTTTGAAAATTGATGATGCTTTACTTTTCATTGACCTTCGTAGCTGATTGATTCGTTTAAGAATCATTGACCTCACAGCCTTAAGCCACTCCGAAAGGGAATCAAGGTCTTCTTCTTGTTCATGCTTAATCCATTTTCTGGCGTAGTCCTCTACAGCATCCATAAGAAGTTTGAAATTTTGTTCCCAGTTGATGGAACGTGGTTCGCGGAATTTGACCCTTTTGCAAGGACATCAAGGAGAGACTTATTTTCAATGGTACTCAAATCTCACGTCATGACGTGACCACAGGGACTACATCTGTATGGTGAATCAAAACATGAAAAATCGGGTGGTTTAGACTTGAGGTCGGCGGTGGTAAGGTTTTGCAATGCACGTTTATGGTTGAAGATTTTAGGCGCGATAGGTGAAGTATAAGTGTACGAAATGATCGGAACTGATGTGTGTTTGAAAAATTTTTATGCTTTATTTTGTAATTATGGACTAAATCTTATATGTCGGTCATATGAATTCTCGAATTTCATGCTTGATTTGTTTGACATGAATTTAAGCAAATGTGCCGGATGGACGGAACAAAATGTGATGTGTATGTAAATTCCCTGATTTTTATGTTTTATTAGAGATATTTCACATTCTCACGAAACACGACGTAACACCACGAAAGAAACCTTTCATGACGAACCACAACCTAAATTCTACGAAGGGGACCATTATCTGAAGATATTATGTTATTCATTTCCGATATTATTTTTGGATTATTTCTAAGACGGCGACTAAGTGCACGTGTTTGTCAAGCTTGTTAAATCATAATCATTACCTTATACACATGTAATATTAGACATTAGTCACATAGAAATAAAATCTTGTAAAGTCTTAAACCGGTCGAGTGCACCCTTGTACTGGTAGCTTGCCAAATCGGTGAAATCACCAGACATTGTCAGTTAAAATATTTTCAACTATTGGGATACTAAGAAGATCGACTTAGCAAAATGATGTACAATAAGTATTAAAATGAATAAAACGCCAAAACTGAAAAAAAACTTTCTATCTCGACTTAAAACTAGAGCGGATAAAACTTGCTTCAATGACGGACCATATGAATACTTTAACGGTGCATGGTATAACACTTTTTAAAAGCAAGGCTACTTTTATAATTTGTTTCTCTATGCACTATAAAATACCATCAACAAATAACTTCCCTGTACGATATTATTACATAACAGTTCTGCAATCTCATTGGCCTGTCGATAACGAGTAATTCCGTGCATAGGGAAAAGGTTATTTCTAGAAACTAAAATGTAAGAAGCGGAGATTAGCAAATCAACATATCTTTTTAGCGGATCTAGGACGGCGTTTTTTATTTATTTTTTTTTCTGTGAATTTTTTTTTGCAGAATTTGTTTATGCGTTTGTTTTGTTGTTTTTTTTCCAACGTAATTATTATTGTTCTAGAAAAGAGATATACCAATAGCTTTATTCGAAATAAAAGTCTTGATATTGTCTTTTTAACTTAAAGTGACCAATTTAAACAACATTGCAAGTCTCAGGCAATCGAATTCGCACTATCGACGACATGAATTCGAAGTTCCTTATTTATCATGCACGTGTCAAATATGAAATCCACTCTTTTTCATTAAAGTGTCATG
>MJUU01014754.1:0-12283 GCA_002080025.1 Modiolus philippinarum | reverse complement strand
CCACCTGAGGATCAAATGGCCGTCCCCTTATTTTTGGCTAATCCCTAATCTTTATCACTTTAATCCATTTATAGATTAATTAAGCCAACATGTTTTTGATGCGTATCTTCAAAACTTGCATTAATTGTGAAATTAAATAAAATTGTATACTAGAAAGCTATAGCAAATTCCAGTTAAAGTGTAATAACAATCCTTTGTATTGTGATAAAAAAAAAGATAGCAAATACAGAGATGCCTATTTTAAATTAAAAGAGGTCTAAAAACTTAGCTCATATCCATTAATAATTGAAACTGAATTCCTCATACGCAGGTCTGAGAGGTTATGCATTAAAAGTAATAAAGTATAAGACAAGTCAGACTGTCAAAAATATGTATTTACCATTTTTGAAACGTTAAAGACAAAAACTTTAGTAAAACACAGTCTTACTATTTAAAACAATCACTGTTTCTGATTGAAAAAGGTATGGTAGCTAGGTTGATCGAATTCCCCAAAAATACTGGTCTTTGAGGATTTCAGGAAATATATCAGAACAAGAACAGACGATTTTTGCAGTCTTTCTATTGAAAACAATGATTCGTTATGAAAGGAATTGAAAAAGATACGGTTGCTAGGTAGAACTCCAAAAATATAACAGGTCTTCGAGAGTGTCAGGAAATTTACCAAAATTAGAAGTTTTTTTGGCTTGGAGCCTTGGAGATTTCTTCCATTATTGGATATCGCAAAAATTCGTTTTCGCCCATAATTTGACCCTAGGACATCTGACAGAAACTCCGAACCCTAGCGCGCTAGTGCAAATCATACTCTTCTTCCATAAATGATGGTTTACAGTGGGAGATGACCCATGTGAGATCGATGCACGCGACCTCATCTCACATCGGTAAATGACCAATCAGACGTGTTGATTTTTGTGATACAACAATCGTAACCATGATTTAACGTCATAAAACACCTGACGTCACAATGTAAAGAATACTCAAATGACGACAGAGTTGTTCAAACAGTAATGGTTTCCAGACGTTTCTTTTCGCCTTTTACGGAAGAAATAGGTACTGGCATAAGATCAGAATTAAAGATCGGGATATCTTTCACTCGTGTAAGAAAATCTACGTCTTTTCCTCTCGTTCCGCTACGCTCCACTCGAGAAAAGACGAAATTTCTTACACTTGTGAAAGATATCTTTAATATGACCTTATGCAAGATCCTATTATAGTATGGTGCCAAGTTTCAAATTTGTATATCTCTTATAGTTCCAGAGCTATCGGGGAGCAACACACATACACGTACGTACGTAACGTACATACGGACGGACTGCATTACATAATCCTCCCGTTTTCCCTTAGCGGGGGATAACAATCTGGTTTAAAATGATCGACACTAAAGGCGGAATAAGCCATTATTTATTTCGTTACCGAGTCTTTTGTCAACATTGTCAAGCCCATTGTAATCCAAACTTTTACAGCAAGGTTACAGATTTCATAAATTATTAAATACTTTTAAGTTTTACGGTAGACATGAACATTTGATATCTAAATATGGCGTGACTCACAAACAGCTTATTAGTGTACAAAGGGCAATTATTATCCTCGTTTTCATGGAAATTTTGTTACAAAAGCAAAGAAACTGATAAAAATCCAAAAAATTATTTACGTTATAGTGGATATCGACGGGATATTCTACATGAATCTGTTGTATTGGCTTGGAATCCCATGACCTGAAGATTGTATACGTATACTGGCCTCTTACTGATACTGCTAATGTCTACTGAAATACATGACGACTCTATTTACCAAACTCTTTAGAAAGTTTTGAGTGTGATTTTTCTCTCCGTAGTGCGACAGAGTTTTACCTGCAGACTTGGGTCAGCCGACAGTTTAGCGGCAAGCACTCTATGAACCATCTTTCTAAATAATGGTAACGTTTTGTCCTATTCTTTTCTTTTTTCAAGATAGTGATCCTAGAGTTACTAGTCTACCTGCATTGGGTTTTTGTTCGTATGTTTTTATACTATAGGGAAACGAGATAAAGGGGGGGGGGGGGTCTGGGTACTCAGAAATCGGTTTAACTTTATGCTAGTGCCGGTACCTAGTCCGGATATCCCGAGTTCCTATCATTATTTACGTTTCTCTTTTGTCTTTCGTTTGTGTTTTTCCAGAGCAGTTCGCTTGTGGATTGTGGCATGTGATTGTAATTTTCGGCCATTGTAGGTGTTTTCTGTTATCAATTGTTATCAATTGTTTGTAATTTTACAATATAAATTATTAGTTTTGTTATTGATGAACAAAAAATTCCAAGAAGAGATAGCAATTGGAAGAGAAAAGTTCATAGGCCTGGACATGCTGTCTGGCAGCAATTTTTATCTGCTTCGCACGCAAGATGTACTTTTCCCGTATTCAATATGAGGACGACCATTTGATTTTCCGGGACGGTAGGTCTTGGACGATTTTGCCTAGAAAAATTATTTATTTTAATGAAAATCTCGAACAAATTATTTATTTTCACCAAAATTAACATCAAATTATTTATTTGCATTGGCAACAAAAATTATTCTCCTTATCAAAATTAAATTATTTATCTTCATGTCAAGTAAGATTAGAATATCTATTTGCACTGTCACCAGATTAAAAAATTTATTAACGAAAACGCCCAAGCCCCCTGAAAATCAAACGGTCGCCCCCTAACTATGGTAGGGATGTCTTTAGTTCCCTAGGAGTTTTCCTTGGTATTTTTTTAAACCCAGGTGATTGTCAGAGATTTTTTTTTTTTTGCAAATTTCGGGGCCAAACTTTTTTTCTAACAAATCCCAGGCCTCCTGAAAATCAAATGGTCTAAGCCAGTCGGACATCCTCGTGTTGAATGTTGATGGAAAACATACTCTGTCATGGATGTTTTATGTCGATTTTATTAATATAATGTCACTGTTTTCATCACCCAACGGCCATATTATTCTTCATCGTCGTTAAATGAGAATAAATCACAAGATATTGAAAATTAACTACATATTAATTCTTGATTTTGGCATCCATTCTCCACAGCATGGGGATAAGTGTACAGCTTGTGACGTCACTGATTGTTATTGGTAATTTCCGGAAGTTGTCGGAAATCTGATGCTACGAAGTTCGCCAACAGGTGCAAATGATTAAATTAACGAGTGATTATATCATAACCAGGTCGTTAACTTAAAAATACTGAGATGGAAAGTATTATTAAATGTATGTATTTCAATACATAAAAAATTAAAAATAGGTTCATGTGGCACTTTAATTAATATTAGAATTAATGTCATTTTCTAACAATGAATAATAAATCCGGCACAGTAATTTTTTATGCTTTCAGTTATTACTTGTATTTTTTTTTAATGTTTTTTGCGTCTTTTTATTTCAATTATTTTTTTTTTGTTTTGTTGTATTTATTTTTTATTACCCATTTATTAATTTATGAATTATTCTCGGAATTTCTGTCCTTTCCTTACCTTTTGTAATTGTTTGATGATTTATGTATGCAAAATTACACATCATTGTTGGTTATTACAACCGGCAAATTACAGAAATTCCCAAATTGAAATCCTCCCGTAATTGAATAGAAATTGATAAGAAACGACTTTCAACGGCCTTCCATATATTTTTTTCTGCAACGGCTTCATCAGTATATTTACTTTCGGTAATGAATTACAGGTCCATTACCTTTGGAACAGGCGAAATTTGTTGATATCTGTAAATTTGTTCTTGATATAAAACCCGTCAAAGTTTGAGGAAAACTGGGAATAGTGAAAAGCATGGCAAAGACCGCAAATTTTATCCATGACAATAATAAACACCTTGCTGCGTATTATGAACATGCTCTTTCTGTCACAGAACCAAGTGATGTTCTATTTGAAAATTTCCGACGAACAAACGACACGTTCGAATTTGTTTTGCATGTCAAAACTGAAAGGCACAAAACTATCGAGAACTGCGGGTTACTATCGAGAGCAGGTGAAAGACTGATACATAGAATGTACCCGGAAGATGTACCAGGAAGTTGCATTTTTATCGAAAACGGATGACTTTTCAAACAAAAACTAATGCTGTAACGTCATGTTTTGGTGTAAAACGTTTTCAATTTTAATTTTATTGTCGACTGAAATATTAACACACATAATTTGATAAATATATTGTCGATTAAAAAATCCAATATGCTAGTATAGTCATCCTCTATTGTTGGAGACCGCAAAATGCTAGACTTTATAATTTGTTCTCTGTAAAAGTCATATTCCACATATCATATTCCATATCATTATATTTATAATTAAGAATTGAAAAATATGGAGTAAATGCACATGCGACTAAGTCTTTACAAATACACAGTAAAAACCAAGGAATCCAATAACTCTTTTATTGTTGTTCTTCATCTCGAAGTCACCATGACTTCTAGATCTGTAAAACCCTTAATATCCAATTTGGGTTTTAGCATTTGAATAATTAATGGAGTCTTAATTTTAGTACACATTTTAAATAATTAAACATTTGTGTTTAAACAAAAATATTCAGATATACTAAAATAGGAAATTAATGGCTTGAATTGGAGGCGCCTAAAACTGTCATGAATATGTCTAAAAATGACTGTAATATCCGTGATTCTGCTCATTATATGTCATCCAATAGTTTTCTCCAACAGTTGACTAAGACAAGTAAACAGTATGAAGTATCTTTAAAGGAAAATCATTAAAATTTGTTCTTTAATTGCTTAATTTGTAGCTTAAAAACTGGTAAGAGTTTTTGCAAAATTGTAGGTTTTTAGGTATGAGAAATAATTGTGTGTGCCATTTTTGCAAATCATAGATGTTGATTATGTTTATAGAGGTTAGCTCCTCATGTTTTGAGATTTCTGTCAGATTTTCGATATTTTCAAGTTTTATCCATTTAAAAGCATTATAATTTTTTGCCCATGGACCCCCTTAATTTTTCCCATAATTTCATGTTATACATCTTTATGAGCATTCTGTAAAAATTCATTAAATTTTATTTATTTTGTCACAGTCATTCGAAATCAAAACTTGCTAATGTTAATCCTATGAAAGATCCGAGGAGTTCAGTTCCCGCCAAATTTTCAATCACTTATAACTCAAAAACGAGATCATCAACCTTTCAATTTTTATGCTCCAGGGACTAAAAATCGGGGCATATTGTTTTTTTACTCTTGTCTGTCCGTCCGTCTGTTCGTTCGTTCGTTCGTCCGTCCGTACGAATAAAAATACAACTGTTGATGTTTTTTCAGAAACTTTACCAGCAAATTTCAACAACTTCAAAGGAATCTAACTTGCAATGAGTAAATTTACACACTCACATGATTTGGAATTTTCAAAATGGCTGCTGTTGCCATTGAAACTGAAAAAAGGGCGCTAAATTCAAAGTGTCTCAAATTGAATGAAACTTTACTTGAAGGTTGCCAAGCACTAATAGTAATGATTTTTCGGCTCAGATTTTCAAAATGGCCATCGTTGCCATTTAAACTGAAAAAAGGCAGGAAATTTAAAAATTACTCAAAATGGATCAAACTTTACAGAAAGGTTACCTAACACCAATAGAAATAATATTAAGGCATTACCACATCTAATTATTGTTGCTGATCAAAATTTTGAAAGGGAGATATTCTAACTGTATATTTTCTGGAAAAACGGGGAGGTATTTCATCATGTCCATACTTGTGCTTTGTCCGCACTTGTACTGTGTCCACACCTGTATTGTATCCACACACACTTAAAGTTGCACTTACCCTATTGATTCAGGGTTCAGTAGGCGGGGGCATAATTGATTACCATTCGGCGACAGCTCTAGTTTTCGACTAAATTATTTCTTTTTTTAATTTTATAACAAAATATGACATTTTTTTGAAATCTTATTTATTTTCATATTGACTAGCGAACCCCCTTCAACACCATCAACAAAGCTACAACTTATCTTAACTAATTTCTTTACAATTTTGAGTGAAATTTGTGCTTTCAGTAATCTTTTTAAAATACATATATACCCAAACTGCATAATAAACAGTAACTTTCGTTATGCTATACGTATGTTTCATGGAGTAAAATCTCATCAGTAGCATTATTGTTACATGAATTGTGTATGGTCGTGAGTTTTAGTGAGTTTTAGTGTGAATTGAGATTTTTGTGGTTGTAAGTTATTTCCCCTTCCCGCGTTTTGTACGTTTTGTCACGTGATTTCTTTGTCTACATAAATGTTTGAAAATGGCAGCGGACGTCTTTTTGTGCTGAGCCAAAAATTGTTTAACTTTTAGATGATGGAGTGTGTCCCCAACTACATTACATGGTGGAGAAACCCGAATTCGACCCAACGTGGACCGTTGATACCTTTTGAAGCTTGCTTATTGGTTATTTTGTGTAAATTTCACCATCTAATTTCGATTTTACCAATGCTTTTGATGGATTTACATTATATTGGATTTACTGTGGGAACTCAAATTTTTCACTTTGGAATTTCGGACTTTGTGTATCAGACCATGTCTCGTCCACCTTTGTCTCCTGTGTAACCTGTTGACTTTGCGTGTGTGAATGTCGTACATGTATTGTATGTACACTGTCACGGTTGACCGTGGATATTGATTTTTAATTAGCCAAGATTTGACAGTTTCCTTTGATGTTAAGTAAACTGTAATGTTCCAGATATATTGATAGATTTCGTTTACATTTAGTAGGGACGGAAAAGTAATTTTTAAGTTTGAATTTTATGAATTTTATGAATTTTAATAATAATGTCATCTGAAAGATATCTGTTCACCATTTTCAAAACACTTTACTTTTTGTAAATCGGTCAAAAAATACGCAAATGGTGGTCTCTTTTCATATTGGTAAAATTTCAGCATTTTTGTAAAACTGTTTCCTGTTTTAAATGTCAAAAGTATATTTATTATGAGTACTGTCATGAGTTTTGTACCTCTAATTAACAAAATATATGTTTCTTTGTATCTGTTAACAGCTCTTTATCTGTGTGTATTAACTAATTTAGTCCATTTTTAGCATAATTCCTACCTTGGGGTAAAAAGGGGGATGGAATTGCGAATTTCAAATTGTCATAATTTTTTAACCATTGGACCAATTGTAACAAACTAGGGCTTAATTTGCTTGGTTTATACAGATCTATTTAATTAGGCAAAAAATGGCATTGTCTAAATATTCTTAAGTTGGCTAGTGGCATCTCTGTTAAATTAGGGTTCGGCTTGATCATCAACAGTTGGTAGACCTAAATGTTGAAAGTTTTTATGAACTTTGATAACTCTCAAATTCAATATCAATGAAATTTTCACACAGTATTCACTGACAGTATGACTTCATTAATTATTGTATCCTAAGTTTATTAAAAAAGATAATAATTACATTTTTCTGGGGTTTCATTTTGATTAGTTGGACTTACTTGATCAAATTTTGTTTTCATAAGTTCTCAGCACCGATATGCAAAAAGATGATGATTTTTAGTCATGGTTTCATATTTGAAGTAGTTACTTACATCAATATCATCCATAACATCATCATGACCTACATGTATATTTCTGTATCAATAAATTTGGCTACATTTTCACTCTAGCATGTTCAGGTCCATATAACATACAATCAAAATTTAGATTAAGGAATTTTATTTTGTTGTAGATTTTTTGCGAATACCCATAGTCTATGGATGCGCATTTAAGCTTTCAGAATTTTATTCAGGTTTCAAATTTGGTAAATTTTCTTAAAATGTCTAAGACTAATAATTTTTGAATTTTTTGCATAGTATCAAATAATTTAGTCATTGTTTTATACAACACATAAAATCTAAAAAGCTAATGATTAAAAAAATATGAAATGTTCCTATTTTGATACATTTCTTGAAACTCTCAAAGACAATATATTTTTTTTGTTCCATTCCTTAGAATGTACATGTAAATTGGTACAAATGTAAGTGGTTACATCTTAAGTAGTAACAAAAATTCATAACAGAATCAGGTCACCTTGTATATTTTTTATCATGTTCATATCAATGTTACTACTCCTACAACATACTAGTCGGAATTCCTTTCTCCATACTCTGTATCAGAAAAAATAGTAGCTTGCCAATCTCCGTAAGCATTGCTGGAGTATTTTAGAATTACGTATCACACAATACTGAATAAGGAAAATTTGTATACATTAATCATATTAATATAGCTAGCTCAATTCAAAGAAGGTTATACACAAGGTTCCAAGGAACCTTTATGATTTACCTTTTATACATATATATATATGTGTGTGTATTTTAAGGTGCAATATTTTGGAATATGTAACAGTGTTATTACTTTAAAAAAAGCATTTCATTATGGGAAGGATATTTGAAATATAATTCCAATTGTAGTAAAATGTCATGCTAAATAATACAGAATTCTGTAGTTTATATCTCTGTAAAGAAGTTTAGAATATCTGAAGATGATGATCAAATGAGAAAACAATAAAAATATCATTTCTTTAATACCTACAGTGAAGTGCTGACAGTCAAATTAAAAGTTAATAAAGAGGAGGTAACTCTGTCACTTTCAGACATGGCTTTTCAAAAAAATATTTAAAAATAGAATACAATTATTTTTGGATTTTTTTTGCAGTGATTTTATTAGAAATATATTTTTCTTAATTTCAGTATTAATTATTAGAGTGTATAAGGCCTTTTTCAATTTTTTTTCTAAAAAAAATGTAATTTTCACAAAAAAATTCTTCCCCAAATTTTGTCTCATTTTCTACGAACTATGAAACTCAATCACTATTATACCAGTAACAATAATCAAGTACATTGGAAATCCTCTGGTAGTTGGTTTTTTTCACAAAAGCCCGTAATTGAGGGGCAGCTGTAATTTTCTTTTTCAATGCAAAATTGGAAACAGAAATTTGGTTAAATTTGGAGTTGTCTTTCTTTGCTTTACCATACCTACATTTAGGATTTGACATTTGATCTTTATAAAACTTCAAGATTGGTGATGCTTTTATGGATCAACATGTGAATTAAATGTATCAAGTCTATGTTATTAAGTCTCCCAAACGAATTTTTGGGAGACTTATTGATTTTACTTCTTATTACTAAGTCGCCCAAACAAAGTTTGGCGACTTCTTGTGTTTGCACCGTTTCTTATTATGTCGCCATAGACGTAGTCGGGACGATATATTGTTATTCCTCCGTTTCTTATTATGACTTATTGTGTTTACTCTGTTTCTTATTATTAAGTCGCCTAAAAAAAGTTTGGCGACTGATTGTTTTTGCACCGTTTCTTATTATTATTTTCCGCCTCTTTCCATCACCTTGTCCAACCCAATTCTTAGAAACCCCTTGTCCAATCATAACCATACTTCACAGGAGGGTAGATCACCACCCAAAGATGTGCAATCAGGTGTTGAAATTTTCAATATGACCACCTTGACCTTTGACCCCAAATTTTATTTTTGGATTAACTCGGAGACTGTAAAAGATAACTAATACAATGTAAGACAAAAATGTTAGTTACGTCATGACGGACATTTCTTGCATTTGATCGAAATTCTATGGTCAACCGTTCAGGAGTTATGCCCCTTGAAAGTTTCGTCACATCTTTTAAGTAGATTTTTCTCGAAAACGGTTAGAGATAGAAACCTGAAACCTTTTCCATTCAACTTAGGTGATATGTGTTACATTTAAAAATGCCAAGGTCAAAGGTCATTGGTCACTTTGAACTTTGACCCTAGACCTTGTCATTGGATTAACTAATAAACTGTAGGAGATAGCTGATAACATGTAATGACAAAAATATTTGTCTTGTTTAGATCTACATTCGTTACATTGGGTCAAAAATTATTGGCCCAACCGGTTTGGGCCTATGGACCAAAAATCGATTTTTGATGTCTGATTTCGAGTTTTTTACCTATAGCTCAAATACCATTGAAGATACAAAAAGACATTCAATACAAAAAATGTAAAGGAAGATGTGACCTTCAAAATGAGGTCAAGGTCAAAGTCCAAGGTCATAGCTAACAACTTTATTTCGCATAAAAGTATCAGTTAATGTACATATTAAGCTTAAATTGTTGATCATTTATGATAATACTATGGAGCAACTTCCGTAAAAGCCTTATCAATTCTTTTTGGAACGTTTTCTCAAAAATGGGTGGTCAAAATTCATTGAAACATGTATGTCTTTCTATGTAATTTAAAATTATAATATAATTACACACCATAGAGGACATGCGTTACTTCATAATATATAAATAGAAATGAATTTTCTGATGCAATCACAAAGTGTGTACAGGTTATATCACTGATAGACAGAATGACGATAACTTAAGACCAAATTCTTAAATTGAGGACTCCGTGTTCTTTAAAAGAACATTAAGGAATTAGTTCTGGTTGGGCGACTTCTGTGTTTGCTTGCAAACACATTATCACTCGTTATTATTATTATTTCTCAAATGATTTTTCAAACTTTGTCCAAACAATATCTCAGAGATGGGTATTCCAAACTTAATGAAACATCAAGAAGGTCTTTGAATTTCCAAAATGACCACGGTCATTGGTCACTTTGAACTTTGACCTCAAATCTTGTGATTGGAATATCTCAAAAACTGTTAATGATAGCTGATTAATTGTTATGGCAAAATGTTTATTAGGTCTTGACGGACCTTTGTTACATTTGGACCGAAATTCTGTGATGCACCGTTCAAGAGTTATACCCCTTGTAAGTTTCGTCACCTCTTTTACCATGTTTTTTCTCGAAAACGGTAAGAGATAGAAACCTGAAACCTTTTCCATTCAACTTAGGGGATATGTGTTACATTTAAAAATGTCAAGGTCAAAGGTCATTGGTCACTTTGAACTTTGACCCTAGACCTTGTTTTTGTAATAATTCATAAACCGTAATAGAAAGCTGATAACATGTAACGACAAAAATGTGTGTCTTGTTAAGATCTACATTTGTTACAAGGGTCCAAAATTATCGGACCAACAGTTTTCGGTTTATGGACCGAAAACCGATTTTGATGTCCGAATTTTGTGTTTTTTTGCTTATAGCTCAAATGCCATTTAAGATACTAAAAGACATTCAACGTACAAAATGTTCAGGAAGTCTGGACCTTCACAATAAGGTCAAGGTCAAAGGTCAAGGTTACAGCCCTAAAGCTTTATTTCACGTTAAAGTATCAATAAATGTACATACTAATCTTTGAGTGTTGGTTTCATCAATGAATCAATAATGAAACCATTATGACGCAACTTCCTTTCTGATGCAATCCAGTACATATGCTAATGAAGTGTTAACATGGTAATCAAAGTACTACTACTACTAGACGAAAATATAATGAGTTTATGACACTAGTTCTTACACAAGGAATAGAAACAAATATTTCTGAACACATTATCACAATCATTGGTGATAATACAAAAAACAATTTTGTATGGAATCTGGTTTGGGTGACTTGTATTTGCATGCAAACATATCATCACTCGTTTTTCATTATTAATATTCTTCAATGAATTTTTTGAACTTTGTCCAAACAATATCTCAAAGATGGGTAGTCGAAACTTAATGAAACTTGGCACCGTTGTGGACAACTACCCCAAGATGTGCAAGAAGGTCTCTGAATTTCAAAAATGACCACCGTTATTGGTCTCTTTGACCTTAAACCTTGTGATTGGATTATCTCGAAAAGTGTAACAGATAGCTGAAAATATGTAATGACAAAAATGTTTATTAGGTCCTGACGGACCTTTGTTACATTTGAACCGAAACTCTATGATGAACCGTTAATGAGTTATGCCCCTTGAATTTGAACATGTTTTTTCTCGGAAACGGTAAGAGATAGAAACCTGGAACCTTTTCCATTCAACTTAGGTGATATGTTTTACATTTAAAAATGCCAAGGTCAAAGGTCATTTGTCACTTTGAACTATGGCCTCAGACATAGTTATTTGATTATCTCAGAAACCATAATAGATAGCTGATTAAATGTAATGGCAGAAATGTGTGCCTTGTTTAGATCTACATTTGTTACATTGGGTCCAAAATTATTGAACCAACCGTTTTGGGCCTATGGACCGAAAACAGATTTTTTATGTTCGAATTTGGGTTTTTTGGTTATAGCTGAAATACCATTGAAAATACAAAGAGACATTCAATACAAAAAATGTAAAGGAAGATGTGACCTTCAAAATGAGGTCAGGGTCAAAGTTCAAGGTCATTGACAAAAATTTTATTTCACATTAAATTATCAATAATTTTCATATTAAGCTTAAATTGTTGATCAATTATGAAAATATTATGACA
>MJUU01014753.1:1155-15422 GCA_002080025.1 Modiolus philippinarum | reverse complement strand
TAACTAACTTTTTTTAAAGTTAATTATTATCATACAAGGACTGCTTTGAAAATAAACGTTCACGCTTTCGAGGGTTATCCTTGGGAAAATGTCAGTTTACTTTGTGTTTTGTAGCCCACTTGACATATTTTGTAATTGTGCTATATTTTTTTACATTTTCTTAATTTGCACTGGTTAATATGATGTCTTTCCAAAACGAATTTTACCTTTTACATTTTACCTTCTTTAAGGTTTCATCCCATTTGGAGGCTTTAGTTTTCCTGCCTTTTTCCCGTTTCCATGGAAATTGTGGCCATTTTACTTTTTTCCTTTTAATTTGTGATTTACATTTTGAATACATCTTTTCTGTAGAGTTTCATCAATTTTGAACCACTCTTGATTTTGTCGCATTTTTCTGTCTCCATGACTATCAAGGAAATTCTTAAAATCTTTTGCCTGAAAATGTGTTTTGTTTGGTACATTGTTTACAAGAGTTTCATCAAATTAAGAACACTTTCAATTTTCCTGCTTTCTTCTTGTTTCCATGAAAACTTCGGCTATTTTAAAAAATTTAAGACTTGATTGCATTACTACGCATTTAATATTATCTTCTTAGGTAACAAGTTTGGTCTATCCATCTCTGGAATAAAAAGACGGAAGAAGAATGATAATAAAGAACTAGATTTGCAATTGCAAGCAATAGCTGATGTCGCCCCAGGCAGCCAATTGGATGCTTCCATCTTGTTCCAACCGTCGAAATCTACCTAGAAATCAATTTTCGTTGAAATCGGACAAAGTTGAAATTTTTACGTATTTTGGCGGCCATCTTGGAAATGGCGACAATTTTGAAAAGTTCTTAGCCTGCACTTCTCGTCATGGTGATCTAACTTCCTGCCAAGTTTCATTTCCTTATATCAAACCGTTTTCTCAAAATGGTCCGGACAAAAATGTGTGGAAGAACAATAATAACTAGATTTGCAATTGCAAGCAATAGCTGATGTCGCCCCTGGCAGCAAATTTGATGATTCCATCTTATTCGCAGCGGCAAAATCTACCTACAAATCAATTTTCATTGAAATCGGACAAAGTTGAAATTTTTGACGTATTTTGGGCGGCCATCTTGAAAATGACAGCCATTTTGAAAAAAAATTCGCATTCATTCCATTCTCTCATCTTACTGAACATTTATGTACAATATGAATAAATTCTTCAATATAGTTCCTGAGATATTGAATCCTCCATTTCTCAACGTAAAAGGGCGGCCATCTTGGAAATGCAGAATCTTTCATTTTGAATCAGAGTTTGTGCACAAATGTATGACCACAAAGTAAGTAAATCAAAAAAAATGCACTTCATACATGTAGTTTGTATAAAATTGTAAACTGTCAATACATCAATCTTTTTAAACGAGCTGTAAACGGCTTTGCCTCGAAATTAGATTACCTTGAATTAAGGCTTGAATGTAATAATGTCTCTTTTTAATTTTGTATATGAGAAGTAGGCTTGAGTGTTTATTTTAATTATTTCTTTTTGTTTTGTTTTGTTTCTTTATTGTTTGTTTTATATAAGAAAATGAATATATATCATTGGACGCCTATTATCAAAAAGTTGCTGGGAAAGATTAGATAAAGTTAGTTTTAAAAGGTTCTAACGTCAGTGAAAAATTATTAAACATTTGATTGTTTGTGCGTTTGAAAGAGAGAATGCAGATGTGGATAAAAAATGTTTGCCAAGAATCAATTAAAGAAAAAGGTACTACTGTAAATGAAAATGCACAAAGGGAAATAATTAATGAAATTTCGTAAAGCATGGTATAATAAAAAAAGGACCGATATTAATTTTCAATTTAAATATAAGGTGCCCTTGTAAAGTCCTTGCAATGCTTCGATGGCTTGTTGAACGGAAAATCATGGGTTGAGCTTAATTATTCAAGATATTTGTAACAATTTAAAATTTTATATGTTGACTCAAGGTAGATCGGTAGTCTTCCGCCATTTTGAATTTGTTTTTTATGCTGTTATGGTATAATCTGCTTTTTAAACATGCAAATATTTTTATTTGTAACGAATCAATCAATATTATATTCATAATACAAAATGCAAAAAACTTATATGGACTTGGTTTCACATGTCTTTTTCTTATTAGACGAGGTATGGTTACTTGATAATTAAATAAATGGGAAGAGGATTTTTGAAAAAGGGAGATAATCTGATAAAAATATTTTACAAAGATATCACTATGAAAATTCTCATTTTACAGATTATATTATTTTATTTCAATGCTAATATAATAAGGAAACTTTCCTGAGAAAATAAAGAAAATCTATGGAAAAAAAATTTGGAGTACCCATCTACCTAACTTAATTAAGGGAGTGTGAGTGTCAGAAAATTTGTAATTAGAATTAAAATGCTGACCTTTTGTTTTGAAGAGCTTTGCTCATAGAGCAACATGAGCAAAGAATTTTGGAAATCCATGAAAGAGTTTTTTTTAGATATACGATGTCAAAATTTTGGCGGGAAACAGTTCTCTCTAGAGTTTTCCTTCAATTTCCATTCACAGTTTCTATGCCTTAAAATATATGAAAATATCATTGGAAGTTGATAAAATTTTATACAATGTCTGTTTTATCCCTTTTAAAGTGACTTATGACCAAGAAAATAGGATACATGTGTAAAAAAATTTATGCCTATCTAAATGGATAAAACTCGAGGATATCGAATGCTTCTGAAATCTGACGCTCATACTCCCTTAAAATAGTTTGTTCAATCTGTATTGTTTTATTATTATCTTTTATTAGTGCAACTTAAATATTTTCAGGGTTTTATGAGTATAAAAATGTACTTGTTGATCGTTTGACAGATCGGGCAAAATGGACTTCAACACCAATTCTAACAGCCGCTCCTTTTTGAAAAGTTTGCTGTGCCAGTTTCTTAAAGGATGTGAATCTGTATCTGACAAAAGAACAAAAATCAGTAAAGGGAATTGAAATGGAATATAGGATTTCTTGTTTTTGTTAGAAAAAACAAACTTTGGACGCATGAGGATTGCTAACTAGCTTTATTGTAACTGCGGAAACATTTCATCATGCTAATTGTGCTGACTATGTGATAACTGAGGACTACCAAAAATATTTCATGTAGCACGCACATATAAAAAAAATCAATATCACAACAAAAGAGTATCTTTTCCGCAGCAATTTCGTGTCAAGCTTAAAACAACTGGATGAAACCTGAATGCCTAATGAGATGCATATAGCTGAATTGTACGGCATGATATATTTTTTTGTTTTATCGTTATTATCAATTACAACTAAAATACATGTAGCTATCTAAATGATTACTTGTACTTGACTTTTTAGTAAATATATACATGAATAATGATTTTCAATAAAAATGGTCAACGCGTTGATTTCATTTTTCATGTGATGAATTCCTAAAATCTTTATGATAATTTTGTATAACTTAATATGTTGATCGAGAAGTGCAAAGAGTCAAAATCGAAAGAACCGACCATGTTTTTTATCAGCTTTTACTTCACTGTACATTAGTAATTGAAAAAATATAATATAATTATATAATAATAACAATAATTACAAAAAATGATTATGCAACTCTACACTATGGTTCCACAATAAATGTTGAATAAAGAAACATTCGATTTGAGGACCATAAATAATTTTATGGAGTATAATGAGAAACCTCGGTTGGTTATTTCCCTGTACCAAGCTAGTTTTGTATGGTTCAAAGTGGAGGTAATTTAATTAGCATATCAATACCTTCTTTTTATATTTAAATTAAAATTATCTCCCCTATAACTATATATAACTAACTTGTTACAGGGAGATAACCGAGCGATGTTTCTCATTGTCGTCTTGCAATCAACACCAAAGACTTTCAACATTTTTTTTCCATATTTTTCTAAATTTCGTATTTTTTCCATTTAGTTGCGTTTTCAGTTTCAAATAACTGCAAATTTAAGTAAAAATACATGTTATTTCGATAACAAAGTAAATTTATTGCACTATTATATATCAAATATCAATAAATGATGGTATCTATTAATATAAATGAATGATTTATGATTATATTGATATATATAATCCAGTTCAAATCTCCATTTAAATTCATTGATACCATTAATTCAAATCTCCATAATCGCCAGATCATTTTAGTATTTGGTTAATGGAGTAATAATAAAATCACCGAACAAATTGTCAAGAGCCGAAATCCATAGTGCAAAAAAGACAAAGCAGGTGCTAAGTCATCGGAAAGGCCCTGACTTGGTACTAGCATTTCAATAGAACAACGGCAGTAGAATACCGAAGAATAAAAGGCATAAGATTACATAGTCAAAGTCTAGAAACAAGGCAACAGCAAGAACACCAGAAGACCAAAGACACTACACACCCGCAAAACACACAAACACTACAAATACAACACTAAAATCTACAGCACTAACAGTGTGAACTCTAGAGGAACAGAATGCCATCAGGTGCTCCGGAAGCACCCGTCACAATGTCATTGGGTCAATCCATCGAAAAGTCAGAATCGATAACGACAAATCCGTGAAAATGTCCGTTTTCATTTGTGACACCAACATTTTATATCTATCTATTATCTCGTGGTCACGGAATTTCTAAAGGGACGAAAGTAACAACGACTGAATAGCAATGTTTTTATTTCGATAAAATATTGTAAATCCAGATAAATTTTTTTTAGATCATGGCAAATCTTACATTTCAAGGACTACACCGAGTACAACAAGAAATATACTGACACTTTGCAATATCACACATTTATCATACTTAAAGGGCACTTGAATGAATTTGGATGGAATGTCCCTTTGACGCCAATCTGTACATCCATTATTACCTTTTGATTTTCTAAAATGCTGTTGGCGACATTCTACCACAACTTCAAAAGTAAGAAAGTTCTATGCGGAAATGATATCTAAACAAATCAGGCTGTAATAACAAAAGCAAAATTGTCCCATAAAACACTTTGACAGAGTAAAAGAAAAAAGCCAAGGATAATTTCCAAAATATATTATATGATAGATTTTATAATTTTCTAATATAGATATTTTACAGGGTTAATAGTTGTTTTTTTTATAAATTTAGTCTCTGTTGTGGTTATTTTATGATATATGCACAGAAAGACACATTGAAAATGCTAAACAATCTTAAATTATTTGATTTGTAAGCGATAAATTTGATCACAAACATATTTCAAGAAACGTCGATGTACATGTAACATATTTAGGAAAATCGCGTCTCATTTAATTTGAATGCACAACTTAAATTACTTTTAATAAATGGAAATATTTACTTCACAAGAAAATGAAATCGCATTAAAAGGGAAGTTTACCGAATAATTATAATACAGATAAAGAATAATAATTTATAAAGATGAAATTTCAAAACATCGAAAGAATCTTTATAAATGTATATAAATCAAATTCAAAGTTTAAGTCCCAAAAAATGATTTAAGAAAGTAGAGTTTTATCAGGATTTTGACTAATGTTTTTCTTATACTAAGACATTAATTGTTGCCACTGTAAACTTGAGGATGTTTATCTATTAAAAACGCAACTTACCTCAATCGAGTTCTGTGTCAATATAGTTTGATTGCTCCTAATGCTCGTGTTTTTGTCTTTACATCTAGAATGCTCTATTATAATGTTCTTCTTGTCAATACTTTGAATTCGATGAACAAATTGTTGCTATGGTGAGTAATTTCACATCTTTAGCTCTAGTCAGGTTCAGGTTCTTACCCGAGACTCTTATACTTATTCATCATTTAAACCCTTTAATAGCGTAAAGACTCGCAATTTTCTGTGGAGTTAAACAAGTTACCAATTAAACTGACTGAAATTTATTTTGAAAGAGAGAGAGAGAGAGAGAGAGAGAGAGAGAAGGAGGTGGAATGAGGAGCATTCAAACCTTGGTTGTTTGAAATATCTAAATATGTTCAAAATATGTTCATGAACAGAGATAGTATATTCATATTTGGAGCTGTGGTCTAACTTAATCCTGTCTTACAATTTTCTTATTTTCATGTTGTCATCTGGCTCTCAATACCTAGAGCCTGTCTAGAAATTAACTTGTATTATCAAGATAAAAAATCATTTTGTTTAAAAAATTGATTTTGTTTGACCTGGGTACACCTGAAATGTCTTGCTAAGCTTATCTTGTTCGATTTTGACATAGTCAACATATTTTGACTTGAATCTGCACTAGCCACTATAACAAAATCCATATCTTTAGATGTGAGTTCTACCTGCTTGCTTAATTTCATGCACAACTCAATAGTCAAGACCACTTTTTTTGTGGGAAATATTTTGCATTCTTCAATAATAACTGCGTGTCAGATATCAAGTGGCTAACATGATAAACAGGATAAACAGCGCAAAATCAAAGTCACGTGAATGTCATTGTGGGGCATAGACAAACACCGCTCAGGAAACTCATCTGTACTGATGATAATGCAACTGCATACCTGAAGTCAATGTTCTACCTTGAGAAGTTGACGTTAAAAACACGCAAGAAAAAAAACTTAATTTTTAAGTCAGTAAGAGTGACTTGGGGAGCATAGACATAAAACGTTTGTTTACGAATGATGATACAACCACACAACAAATATCAATGGCCTACTATGAGTGGTTGATCTTAAATAGATACAAGAACAAATTTAAAACAACTGTAAACGCCGACGCCTCCGCCGGAATCACCATACCTGCAATTGGATAAAAATAAATAAAAGGAAACATTTACAATGACTAAAAATACAGACCTGCATACCACAATTTTATCAAGGAACTGAACAAAAAAAAAGAAAAGTAGAAGACAAACGTGGCCAAAGATAGGAACTCGGAACAGCCAGATTTCGTACCGGCACTATCAAAAGCCAGCGGTAGGTTTATGGGTCACCAAATCTCCGCTTTTCTCCGCTTCGTTTTAATATAGTGTAACAAGCATAGGAATTAAAAGACAAAGGTAGACTACTGACTCCATGACTGACTTTTTTTATCAGTAACTGTCATTTTTAACAACATGTCCGTTAAATCAGGGTAAGAGATGCCTTTAGTAATAAGCTGTTTGCGAGTGACATCTTAAAATCAAGACGTTAGAATTTTTATCAACAATATAATTGTAGAATTCGGAGACATCGTATTCTAACAGACAATCGGGATTCCCATGGGAACTAACTTTGCGCCACTTTTAGCTGACCTTTTCCTTTCTTCGTATGAGATTCAGTCTTTACAAGAGCTGAAACAGAAAAGCAGGAACATTTAGCCAGTCCTTTAATTTCAGCTACCGCTACAAAGACGATGTACTTTCTCTGACATTGTAATATTCCAAAATTCAAGGAATATTTACACAAGATATATCCCAATCAGTTTGATTTAAAGAGACTACTGACACACCTACATCAGCTTCGTACTCAGATCTTTTGTTATACATTGATGAAGATGGACGTTTCAAATTTAAGTTCAAATGACAGACACGATTATTTTAACTTACCAATGTGTACTTTTTCCTTCTAAGAAGCAATTTTCCTAACTCTCTAGCTTATGAAGTGTACATTTCGCAGTTGAATCGTTACTGTCGAGCATGTAAGTTACATACTGATTTTTATAGTGCAAAACTACTGTCCCAAAAGTTGCTAAGTAAGGGGTTTGTTCAGCATTTGTTACACTCATCACACCAGATATATCATGGCTCTCACCTCGACACCATTTAAAGTTATAACGTGTCGGTGTCCAAAATGAAAACGGATATCCTGAATTAACGTCTTCACGGATTTGAAATTAGTGGTTTTGACTATCCCTGAATTGACTCACTGCTAGGGTGACGGGTGCCGCTAGCAGAGCAGAGCATGCTTCCCTTTCAGATATCACTTCCGATTTTTTTCATGGGAGCTCACACTAAAAATGTCGTTCCGAATGCTGAATTTTTTTATTTTGTTCCGTGCCTTGGGGTTGCGTAGTATCTTTATATGTCTTTGTTCTTCTGCATTATCTTTTTTTTTCTATGTCTTTTGACTTATTTGTAATACCACATCCACTGTTCCTTCGGTATTCTACTATGTTTGTTTGATATTAAATGTTTATATCTTCAAGATGTATTTGAAAATCTATGAATTTGTACCCTTATTAAAGTTTGGTTCTGGTAGTAAGAGTTGGTCATAAGCTTGCGAATGGTACAAGTTGAAATATATACACCACGTAGGATGGAGTTTGATGAACATCGCCGTAAAGAAAGGGAAAATCAGTAATACTGAAATTAAAAGCATCCCTTTTATCATAAATTTTAGTTTTGATTTTACCAGACTCAATGATGATAGCTAAATCTAGAAAAGGGCAGTGATTCGAATCATTGTTAGCTTCATTAAGTTGCAGTTCTTGTGAGTAAATGATTTCGGCATAATCTGAAAACTGGGGGTTGCTAAAAGTAAAGTTATCGTCAAAATATCTGATGATATCATTGCACAATAGGAATCGTTAATGACTGTCAATTGAGAATTGGATGATAATGTTCCTGCCAATGTTATTAGATTCAAGATTTAAGTGCTAAAAGAGGAAGAATTGTCACATTAAAGTGTGAAAGTGCATTCGTGGAATTGACAGTCCTATTTTAACTCTTGTCGATGACTCGACAAAATGCTTGATGCTCTCATATAATTTTAGATGTGCATAAAAAAATTCAATTCCATGATGTGAACTACCTTTTTGAAAATTTAAACGCGCAAAGGAAAAAAAACGTGATCTTCATAACCTTCAGACACCATTTGCTATGGAAACATGTTTTTATTTGCATCTTTGTTTATTTCAAAAGTACCGAGAGAAACAGACTGGTTTTATTTATATTGGCCGTGGCTACTGAAAACAATTTTAAAGCTTTAACTTATTGTTTTTGGAAAACTAACGTTTTTACATGTGTTCAAAGAAGAAATTAAAAAAAAATTCATTGAGGTCAAGATTTGGAATGTATGTGAGATATTTCGTTTTACAATAGGCTTTAGTGGTCCTAATAATTACATTAGTGAAAAACAACGGCAGTAGAATACCGAAGGAACTTGTGAAATGATTTTATGGTGTCGAGTAAATTTAAAGCTAATGTTATTTTACTACCTGTGTCCAAGAACGAAAACATATCTCATTTTACGACATGCATTAAAGTCAATTAAATAACAAAATGACGAAGTTACTGTTAATATATATTATCATCGGCTAAAGAGCTAACATCGTGAGTTAGGCTGCAAGTAGAAATCTATTATACGGTAAGGCGAGGCTAGGCGCACCGTATAATAGATTTCTACTTGTAGCCTAACTTACAATGTTAGCTCTTTAGCCGATGATAATTTTTTTTGTCTTCTGTGTATAATTTCCACAAGTATTTTGTTTTATTAAAGATTATATCATAATAAAATGTATCACACGTATAAATTTATCGCCGTATCTGTAGCGTGCTAAAAATAGCCAGTTATTGATTTTATGTCAACATGACTTCAGCACTACAAGGTGCTACACAAATACGTACGAGAAATATATTGTCGTTTTACAACGAACGAGAATTTAAAAATTGCAGTTTTTTGATTAAATGTCACGAAAAATGACAAATAATGATCATCCAGTACGACTGCGTGTTAAATAAAAATCGGCAAACACGTTGCACGCAAATAACCCAGTGGAAGCCTCACATAACCCACGTGGTTTTGTTGTTATATTCGTCAACAAAGCAGTACAATAATTTTTCGCGCGGAAACACTGTAGTTTATAAGAATTGTATGAACCAATCACCGTTTACAAAAACGTCTACACAGAAGACAATTTATTTTGTACATTTCAACAACTTATGTCTCATCATTGCAAATCAAACCAAAACATTTGGAAGTCCTTTAACCGAAAAAAAAGTTACAGCTCATAGAGAACCAATAACCAAAAGGATCTAAACAGAAAAGCCAAAATTCAGTTAAAGGACAGAGCTAGGCATGAGAGAGATACTCCTTAGTTTTAAACAAAATTTATCAAAATTTAGATATTGCAAATTTCAACACAATCGGTTATCTTCTATTAATTGTGTCTTGCTTTTTTACTTTTCCCGCCTTTTTGTTTTCATTGCATTGGCAGCCATTTTGAAAATTGGTTGCCTTATATGTGTTCCACTATTAGTATACTTCATTACTGTATAGTGTAAATTTTATAATCGAAAAAGTAAATTTAAGACTAAAGTTTAAACATAGAAAGGCGAATTGTGTTTTAAGAGAAACGGATAAAACGTTGTCACTGGCTCTCATCCAATATTGTTTCATTAAAATTGAAAAATTCACTTAAAATTTCTCAGAGGAAAATAGTACCTTCTATCAATCATATGGGTCCTAAATCTAGTGTGGGTAAATCGGAGTTGGCAAGTCTAGGCTTTTAAAGTGTTGAAGATAGAGTAAAACCGCAGCGATTGGGGAACGCACAAAGACTTTTTTATAGTTAATGCCCAGAAAGGAAATTTATAAAATTACCGAACGGCATATAAAATTTCAGATCAAGTCAATTCAATTTTGCTTTGAAAAATGCAGAGGAGTAGATTCTATATCATTCTGTTTTAATGTCATTACCAATTGGAATGCGCTTACAAACTCAATTAAATCTATTAAAAATCATGACTCTTTTAAAACAAACTTGAACCAATTTCTTTGAACGGAATTCAGATAAATCTAGCAATTTTCGAGCAATTAAAAAGATCAGATGGTCGATGCCTCTGTTGGTGGACTTTTAGTCCCCGTAGGTATTCATCAGCCAGAGATGGGCAACATTTACAGACACCAATAATTGATTAATAATCGATTGTTTTAGGAATTTTGTGTAATCGATTATTAATCGATTACGTGACTTGCTACTGTGTAATCGATTACAATCGATTACATTAGGCAATGTAATTATAATTACATTTCGATTACACTTATGTATTGACAAAAATATTTTAAGACAACACTACCAAGTATTAATTTCTGTGCTAAATTTTCTCCAAAAAATTGAAGAACACTTTTTGAGTTTATAATGTATTGGTTTACTCAATTTTGATACTTAATATGATTATATAGAGGTGCAAAACATGGAGGGCGTCAAAAAAATGTCACATTTGATGACTCTGTGATTATCATACTTAATTTGGTATATCTTATGTTTTCTTGCTACAAGCAATCCCATTTGTCAGTCCAGGAAACAAATTTAAAGCTACTAAAATTTAATGTTGATAAAGTACTTGACATCCAAAAGTTATATCGTTCAAAATAATAGTGTTTTTGTTTACTTAATATTCCTGCACTGCCAAGTTTTTCTATTGCATGTATTGACATGCCACCATTGTAAAACCGAGCAGATTTGCCCCTCTACATAGAAGGGCTTTAAGCACTTTAAATATCATGTAAAATACTCTTTTGTTTCCATAAAAAATGTTTTTATTTTTAATGAAATTTGATTAACAATGCAATTTTTATCGCATAATCAATCTGATCCACTTGATGTTTGATATCTCATTAAGGGTGATCATTTATAGCCCAGGTGTAAAAATTAACAGTTGGAGGTATATAATTTTTAGGCGCATTACTTTCCGCAAATTTTTCAAATGTTAATTATTACGTTTCCGCAAATTTTTGCATTACGTTTCCGTTTATAGATTTTTCAAAAGCATTTGATACTGTTTGGAGAGCAGGTCTTTGGTCAAAATTATTACAATATGGAGTAGGGGGAAATTATATAATATAATTGTTAATACGTATTCTAATATAAAATCACGTAGTTTTGATGGTAGCGAATATTCTGATTATTTTCCTTGCAGAGTAGGGGTGAGACAAGGAGAAAATTTATCTCCTGTGCTTTTGCCTTGTATCTAAATGATCTTGAATCTTTCTTGGCAAATAAAAACTTGGTTTGTTTGGAAAGTTTAACAGATGATATAGAACTAGAGCTTAATATGTATTTGAAATTTTTATTTATTCTATATGCAGATGATACGGTTTTATTGTCTGAAACTAAACAGGAACTTCAGAAACAATTAGATATACTGTATGAATACTGTGAATTGTGGAAGTTAAAGGTAAATGTTCAAACAAGTAAAGTAGTAATTTTTAGCAATGGTCGAATGCCCGAAAATATTATCTTTAAATATAATGATATTAAATTAGAACTTGTAAATGAGTTTTATTTTCAAGAACAGGTAGTTTTTCGAAAGCCAAAAAAGCACAAGCGGAGAAAGCATCTCGTGCTATGTGTGACATTTTGCGAAAGGGGAGATTTCATAATTTATCTATTCACTGCCAGCTAGAATTATTTGATAAAGTCATCAAACCTATGCTTTTATATGGGTGTGAAGTATGGGGCTTTGGTAATAACTCTATCATTGAAAAAGTGCACCTTAAATTCTGCAAGATGTTACTTAAAGTTAAGAAAAGTACTCCAGATTTTATTGTTTATGGAGAACTTGGAAGATATCAATTAGAAATTTCTATAAAGCTGAGAATTTTGTATTACTGGACAAAATTATTGACTGGGAAACAAGAAAAACTTCCAGCAATTCACTAAAGATTATGATATAAATACTACATGGTTAAATAATGTGAAAAAAATTGTTGACAATAGTGGATTATCACATGTCTGGACAAATCAGTATTTTATTAGCAGTACGTGGATGTTTCAGACAGTGAAATTAAATTTAATTGATCAACATAAACAAAACTGGTTTTCCATTCTTGACGAATCTCCGAAGTCTTTAAACTATAGATTATTTAAAAATATTTTAGAATTTGAAATTATTTCAAAATTCTAGATGATAAAATGTGTTCTTGTTTTGTAAATTTCGTACTACAAATCATAGACTTCCCATCGAGACTGGGCGATGGCTAATTATTCCGCGAGAAAACAGAAAATGCACACTATGTGATTTAAACGAAATAGGCGACGAATTTCATTATATTTTGACGTGTCCAGCACTAATTGAAGATAGAAAAAATGTCTAAAAGCGTATTTTTATAACCGGCTAATATCGTAAAATTTCATGATTTGATGAATAGTAAAAACACTCATATCTTAAACAATCTTTGCAAGCTTATTAAAATAGTGAATAAACGAGTATCACCCTAGGGTAACTATGTTTTTGTCTATCATATCAAATGTATATTCTCATGTGTCCTTTGTATTTATTTATTTATTTATTCCATGTCAGTATTATAACTTTGTTACACTTCTCTGTACCATCGTATTATGGTTTATTGAGAATAAAGATATATATACATTAAAATTTCAATATGATTTATAATGATTTAAAAAAAATTGACAAAAGAATATGATCGTCAGCTTTGTGCATGAATGAACTTGATGGGATTAGCTTTAATAAGAGATCACTGATAAATCCAGTTATAATTTTGACCTTGTTAACCTTAGAATTTGAAATTTGAAATACAACAATGAGGTGAACACAGTGGTCAGATATGTTCTTGTGAAAAAAGTTTTAAAAAAGTATCAAAACAATAAATACTTGTTGGCTATGATAGTACGTGCTTCTTTTTAATATTGTATGTGATACTTTTGTACAAAATATACTGCGAATGTCAAGAAGTTAAAAAAAAAATTAAAAATGAACATTCAAAATTTATCGGATCATGTAGCGGTCGTCGTTATAATAATTTTTAATTGTATAAACTTCAAAGTGTTGATATAAAGTCGCAAAATATTTTACAAAGGTGAGATATTTCTTTTGCGGAAACGAAATTATTTTCTGGAAAAGTAATATATATTTTTTGCGGAAAGGTAAACTATTTTTTTCGGAAACGTATTATATTTTTTTCGGAAACGTAATGCCAATTTGCGGAAATGTAAAACGCCGATAATTTTTGCTTTTTTGTGAAATTGTTTAGACAAGGGATTATCTAATTAACATAGAGCCCAGACTTAGAGATATTTATTACACAATAATTTCAAAAAATTGTCTTTAAGTGCTGCTGTAAGTAAATTGTGCATTAAAAAGTTATGATTACATGTAGGCAATGATGTTTTTATATGCTACAATCAAATATTTCATGTCCATTTTATCATATTTTAGGTTTGAGCCCTCCAATTATTTAATTACATCATGTATTTCAGTTTTTATGTTGCTTCTCCAAATATTCTGTAAATTATAGTTTACATATATTAATAATATTAATTATTTAACAGTTCAGAGCTATTTTGAAATTCAGTATTTTATAGATTACTTGACATACCTGAATATGAGTTGAAAGTTTAAATTTTACTAG
>MJUU01014748.1:76716-97674 GCA_002080025.1 Modiolus philippinarum | reverse complement strand
CATTTGACACTGGGGTCCAAAATAATTGGACCATTCATTTTGGACCTAGTGCCCAAAAACCATTTTTCGGGGTCCGATTTTAGAGTTTTTTGCCTATATTTCAAAAACTATTAAAGATACAAAGAAACTATAAGAAGATAAATTGTTCAGCTCAATATGGCCGACAAAATGGGGTCAAGGTCAAAGGTCAAGGTCCTTAGCAACAACGTTATTTGCCATAAAAGTCCTTAGCAACCAAAGGCAAAAAGTTTCGTAATGTTGTAAAGAGGAAATGAATGACATTGCAAACCGGAAGTGACTTTCCTGTCCTTAGCAACAAGCTAATTTTTCGAAAAAGTCCTTAGCAACCGTTGAGAAAAAGACTAAAAAAGATCAGAACTTTTGCTTACAACACATTTTGAACTGAAATAGACAACAAAATCAAACTCAAACATGTGATCATGGTGAAAACTGGTGAAAGACCTTGCAATTTTTCTCTGAACAATTGACCTTTTAATTATTAATTCTCCCTTTATACACGTGTAGGCTGCAACATACCGTTAGGCTGTCATATTTCATAATTTTAATTCTCTTTTTTTTACAGATGTAGGCTGCACCATACCGTTGGGCTGTCACATTTCATAGTTAATTCTCCTTATTACAGATGTAGACTGCCTCAACCTTTTTGCTGTCATATTTCATAATTAACTCTCCCTTTATACAGGTGTAGACTGCACCATATAGTTGGGTGGTCATATATCATAATTAATTCTCCCTTTTTACAGGTGTAAGCTCTACCATACTGTTGCGTTGTCATATTTCACAATAAATTCTCCCTTTTTACATGTCTATGCTGCTGCATTCCGTTGGGCTATCATATTTCATATTTTATTCCCTTTTTACACGTGCAGGCTACACCATACCGTGGGGCTGTCATTTTTCATGAAAAATGTTCTTTTTTACAGATGTAGGTTGTACTATACCGCTTGGCTGTCCTATTCCATATGCAAATCGTAACTACGATGCTGTTTGCACTAAATCAGAGCCTGCCCTTGACGATGGAAAGAACTGTTCTCAATGCAAGTGGAAATACCCATTTTAAATAAAATATTCATACTGCATTTTCATTTAATAGAATAACTGAATTGAAAAAAAGAAAGATACATGTAACAGGACACATTTACAATGATTGAAAATAACAATCAAAGACAACAACCCACAAGAGAACTAGACATTAAAAAAGATACAAAAGATACAACAGAAAATGTTAAAAAATCGACAGGAACTCGGGATGGTTTGAATAACTTAAACTGAAATTCTTTATGATTAGGTACATTAGTTCGTTTTGTTAAAGTACTTTACAAGCAAAAATGTCAAAATTTTTTTTGTTAAATTGAAAATTTCAAAATTTATTTCGAAGATAAATCTACATCTTTTCACGTTTTTGATTTTGGACATCCAAATATTTTGATTCGATCTGCGCTGAACAGCTGGAAGGACAAACATAATCGAAATTGATATCTAAAGATATTATAATTACAGCATTTTGTTTTGTTTCTTAACACTTGATAGAAATTTTTGTTGGGTAACTGTAAAAAAAAAAAAAAATCCCCCAGTTTTTTTTCTTTTTTTTTTATTGATTTGTTGATTTATTTATATATATATTTTTTTTTGGCAGCGGAGAAATTATCATTTCTGTGCTTACAAGAAACCATTTTAACATAACGTCCAAATATGAAGAGGATCTCTTTCTTGAAACCCCTTTCCTTAGTTCAATTTAGGTTTTTTCGTTCAGATCTTATGTTTGTGTTCGTTGGCTATTTGCTTTCTCAGAGTTTGTATATCTGCTTAGTTTTTTTTAATCTGCAAAATTATTCAATCGAAAGGTCAAATGCAGAAATAAAGTTTTAAAGATGGTCACTCGTAAAGTTTATAATATCAAGGATTTAAAATTAATATTTGTATTTATTAGTATATGGATCATATATCATTAAAAGCAAAACATATTGAAAGATCAGAGAGTCAATCAAGGGTTAAATCAAAACCGATAATGTCAAATATGTGAAGAGGTGAAATATAGCTGAATATATTCGTTTTCATTTGGGATATTTCAAATTTTGAAGCACACGCCATCTGTGTTTCCTGCATACAAATTTGCTTAAATATAAAAGGAGAAATATATCTCCACTCCTTTCAGACAAAGGGAATTATGTCTCCTACTCTCAAAAGGGGGGGGGGGGCACATATTATTTTTGTCTTTTCTCTCTGTCGTCCATTGTCCGTAAGTCCGTTTGTCACAAAATTCATGGAAGCCTATTCTCCTACGTGTTCCATTTGATTTCAATTAATCTTTACAGGATTGTTGACTATCATGCCTAGTTGTACATATTGTCTGGCGGGATTGCTCAGCCAATTTTTGTTGGAGTTATGTTCCATTCTGACATAGAATGTTGATCAATCAATTTTGGTGATGCTAATTCTCCCAAATCTTTCATTGGATTTTCTACCAAACTTCACACGAAAGTTGACCTTCATACTTAGTTGTGCATGTTGTCTGGCCGGGTTAATCAGCCGATTTAGGTTGTAACTATGCTCTTTGTTAACATACATTTTGATAAATTAACTTTGTGCACACTAATTTTCCCACTAGTGGAGCGGCGAGGAGGCAAATTTTCAAAATTTACAATTACTTGAAAGCCCCATAGACTTTTATTATCTTAAACGAAAGTGTGATGTTTGTTCTTTCAGGAAATGGTTGTCGTCGCTTTCTGATATGGTCCAAACATTCTTTATTTAAAGGTCAAAGGTCATAGCCCTAACAGCTGTACTTTTAGTTTGTCTGGCTATAACTTGCTAATCTTTGAACATAATTTTCAGATATTTGGCAAATAAATGTATCACAACCAAGATGAATATTTGGTACCATTTGCCTTTCATATGACATTCACGTTTGACCTTGAGGTCAATTAATTTTGTGCAAGTGAAGGATTTTACAATACACAAATAAATTGCACTGGAGTAGTCCTATTTAAACCGAGTTGGGAATGCATTAAAGTGCGATATGTGTTGCTAATACTTACATCGGACAACAGGACGCAATGGTATATCTGGTTGCATTGTCTTCTGTTAACAATTCCCCACTCAATCATACCTGTTTACCTCCTGGACATGCAAAGAGGGAGATCTCCCTCTTTCCACCTTAGCAGATTATGCGCGACGAACTTATTGTCAACTATTTATCAGAGGCAAGAAAACTAACATCCAATAAAGTATTATATACAGAAGTAAGCACAATGCAACCCAAATTTAACCCTTGTTTCTCCATTTTGTCATATTTAGTTATCTTTTAATTTGTATGTTTTTGTGTTTTATACTGTGTATGACTTTTAGGGTATTTTGTTGTCGTTTTCTTTTATTTTTCACTTATTTTGTCACATTGATGATGTATCAATATCAGTTCAAGTTCAGGTGAAGGAATCATCATATGACATATTTAATAATCTGAAAAGTGGCTATTTGAAACTAAATAATTTAATTTGATTTTGGTGCAGTCGACTGGTATGAAAAAAGAACAATATTTTGTAAAAATATAAGCAAATAAGGTTTACAACATCTTTTTACCCTTATTTATTGAATAATACATTTTTTATTTATAAAACAATTGCTGGAGAACAGCATTATAATACAGTTTTGATTAAAAAAATTGAAAAGGGTAAACAAGAAAAATAAAAAGGGGAGACAACCAGATGTGTTTTCAACTAAGCTTTCGTAATTAAATTTTACAACACTGAGAGTAAAAACAGATCTGACATATTCAAACACTATTTTTCAAGTCATTTGACAGCAAATAATCACACTGGTAAGGCCTGATTGGCCAGGTTAATTAGTTCATCAGGTAAACATTGCTGTAAAAGTGCTTATTTATGGGGAGGGCTAATCCGATAAGTAGGTCTAATTAAGGTCAATTAACGCTTCACTGTGGATAATTATGTTTAAAAGAAAGCAATTATGAACACCCTGGAGTATTATTTGTGCGTTTCATATTTTTTTTCATTAGGGGGAGTTTAAGGGGAGGAACAGTCTAATGCGGGATTTGAGTCCGAAAAGCAGGAGTCTCCCGCGTAATGCGGGAGGGTTAACAGGTATGCTCAATAACTTATTGCGTAACATGTAGCAATTTACGATGAATTATTTGCCTTTTGGATGTTTTATGATTTCAGAAAATTTACTTTTTCTGGGGTAATCAATTATAGAGAGGACACATATTTTGTAAGGTGTAGTTGTTTTCATCTTTAGAACGCTTTTCCCAACACACAAACACACCCTTTAGTTTATTATGCTTTCTTAAAGGTGTGCAAAAAAGAACAGTATAAACACGAATCGCGTTTAAAAGAATTGTAATAATATCAAACATAAATCAATCGAATAGAAATAGTGTTGAAATATCATTCAAAACAGACTGCCTGGTAAAGGGTTAATTATAAAATTATGACCAAATCGGTAAAACACTGTTTAAATACGGGATTAACATATTTGCAAAACACAACTTGACGTGGAGAAATGATTTATTCTTGAAACAAGTAAGCCAATAATTAAATGAAACAATTGTCAAATCAATTATAAGACCTAATTAACATATATGTAAAAGATTAAAAGGTGGGTGCTCAAAAACATCAATTTTAATGCTGAATTTTACCAAGTTTGTAAACGGTCGTCCTGGGTTATGTTGAACTTATAAGCGTGTATTGATGCATAATCAAGTACACTATTACATGTGGTATTGAGTTTCAAGAACTGATGAATTCAATTACATTCAAAGCAGTCCCGTGTGCATTCTGAATATCAGGGTAACGTCAAAAGTCGCCATTTTTACGTCAAAGGGGCCAATAATTTATCTCGACGACAGGCTTTTTCTGATAGTTAAGATGTTGATTTATAATATTAAGCAAATAAATTCCATGGGGCTTTTGGGTAATTTAAACTTTTTTAAATATCCGACGCTCTACTACACATCTTTCATCGGATTTCGACCAAACTTTCCAGGGTTTCTGACAAACACTAGATGAAATCTTTAATTTACAGACGCATTCAAATGTTATACAAATATATGCAAAGTTTAAAATTTGCATAACATTTACAAATCTTTACATACATTTTATCTTTGCTTTCCATCATGTAAATGTTAAAATTTGCCATACTTTACAAACCTCAGCGCAGTTTTGGGAGACCGCGGTTTACCAAGTAAATATAGGCCTATTTAAAACATATGTAATTTTATGTCTTTGTGTATGTTTATGATAACCGTAAAGTTTTCAGAAAGATAAGAATTTATAAACCAGTATAAAGATGAAGCTTTGTCATATCTTTGGGTACCGGTGCAAAGATATACGGGAACGAAAATCTTTGGCGAGGCTACCAAAAACATTTGGAACATGTAGTAAAGGATTTAGGACATAATTATTTCCTAAGCCAAGAAAATTCATGGAAATAAATATATTTAGTGAGGTTCAGAAATATATCCAGAATTTTTGTGGAAATTAATAACTTTACTAAGGGTAAGAAATGTGCTGTGAAATTATCAACTTTACTGGGGGTAGGAAATGTCTGAAGAAATAGATAACTTTACTTGGGGTAGCAAATATATGGCAAATTGATAACTTTAGCTAGGATAGGAAATATATGTCAAATTGATTACTTTACCGAGGGTAGGAAATATATGTCAAATTGATTACTTTACCGAGGGTAGGAAATATATGTGAAATTGATTATTTTACCTAGGGTAGGAAATAAATGTCAAATTGATTACTTTACTGAGGGTAGGAAATATATGTCAAATTGATTACTTTAGCTAAAGGGGGAAATATATGTCAAATTGATTACTTTAGCTAGGGTAGGAAATATATGTCAAATCGATTACTTTACTAAGGGTAGGAAATATATGTAGAAATAGATAACTTTACTGAGGGTAGGATATATATTTGGTAAGTTGTGTATAGATATAGACATGATAATATTGTATGCAGTCTGTGAATGGTGGGTCTGGCTTTTATTTTTACAATTTTAATAATATATTTTATTTCAGTAAACTGAGAAATAACATTGACGCTGAAGTGTCATCTGTGCAGGAATTCGGCTAGCGATGTACAAGTCCACATACACACAGCCTAGTGCCAAAAGTGAGTCAATTTTTCATCTCTGTGCATTTTATGTAAAAATGGTACATTTGTACCTGTTTAAAAAATTCTCTAGAAGCCATTTCTAATCCGATTTTCATGAAATTTTCACTGTTAAAAAGTGTATGATATACAGTTTATTCTAATAATTTTGATATTTTATGACTTGTAAATTCCATTGTATGACGATTTAAAGACAAACCAAAATTTTCAAAGTCAAAATTTACTATATATCCTTTGTAAATTTTAAGGTCAGAAATTTCAGTTTGTAAATTGTGACAATAAGGAAACAAGTGAACTTAAATTTTTTTCAAAATTGTGAGCTTAACCTGCATATAAAACTCCCTTTAAAAGTGAAAATTTCATGGAAATCGGATAAGAAATGAGTTCTACAGAATGTTTTACACAGGGGCCGTTTTTACATGAAATGCACGGGGAAATTTAAAAAAAGTTGACTCACTTTTGGCACTTTGCTTGTATTCTTAACATCCATTATATGATATGAATATTTTTCTTTTAAATTTCTAGATACAATTGCAAATGTGACGTCCGTACAATAACATAAAACGAATTCTCAATGGAACAGTAAAACTTAACATCTCCAGTGAATATTATAGATTTCAAGTCATTATTAATGTCTATGTAGGCTTGTAACTTCACATTTCGACATCGAAATAATTCCATCTAGCCATAAGCATGTAGTCTCCTTGGCTTGTGCATAGACATATTTCTCTGTCACAGTCCAGAACGAAATGACTTACATATTTATTATCTTTGTTTTGTTCTTTTGAACTCCGCTGGATACTTTGTATAATAAATATTTATCTATAACATATGACAAAATTAACACCTAATAAGGCTGTAAAGAATCAAACCAGATTGTCAAAATTATCACCCTTAGACTGTTTGGTGATACATGTACTATTAATAACACAACATGGTAGACGTTATTACACAATGGCCGTGTTTTTCTGTGTTTTAAGCTAATTATTTTAAAAAAATGTTGTCAAACAACTGGATTTGAAAAAAAATAATTTGAACTTTACAACTTTCTTTTATATATTACAATTAATTTTATAATTATTAGATACTCAAAGCAGAAGTAACAAAAAATAAATGGTGAAGAAAGAGTATGAAATAGAATAATTAAAAAAAATGTAATCAACCAGCCGAAAAGTGTTTTGATTTAGAAGCATTAATTGTCATATTCACATTGAAAATTTGATTTTTTTTACTTTGTTTTCAATTTTGTTGTGTTCAAAAATCGATCTTAATTCGTTAAATGTTAAACTGCCTCGATTCAAGCAGTACATATACTTAATATAGTTACTGTACTGTTCATTTGGATTTTGATTAAATTTTAGAATGATCATATTACTTTTACTTGAAACTAAAAACAATATGGAAAATCTGTTAAATGTATAGATGATATTTGAGATAAATTGGTTCAGTATAAACCCTCTACCAAGTCTGGATGTATTGGCTAAGTGATACCGTTATGGATCAACAAAAGTTATTACCGGTATTTACTAGTGCAACGCCAGATCCAGGGGGGATGCTGTTGGGCACTTTTTTTTCTGGTAAATATTAAACTTCGGTGAAGAATATAGACAAAAATTGACAAGAACTCCAATTTTACGAAGGTCCAATGTACTTGTTTGTAATCATTATAAAAATTGAACTGATAAAGAGCGGATTGGTAAACTGGTTCTGCTATAGCTTCATATAAAAGAGGTCCGCAACACTACACTTCGACTTTTATAAACCGACGGGTTGAAAGGTTTACAACTTTAAAAAATTACACAACTTTCCACATTTTTTGATGACGTATTGTTTTGTTTTGTATTTTATTGTTATATTTCGATATTTTGGTGTGGTTTTTTTTGGTCGTTGTTTTTATTGGTTTTTGTTTGTGTTTTTTTTTTCTTTTTTGGAAGGAGCGGCTATACCGGTATATAGAGCACTTGCAAGATATGTGTCTCATCTCTGTTAATGTATATACGCGTTCTAGCATAAAGGCTTAATCTACTCAAGTGCCATGAAATAATATGCAAATAACATAAGCCTTCAGTAAAGAGTACAATATTTTTGTTTTCGGAAATACATGTAAAACATTAAACCAATTTTATGTTTCATCATTAAAACTGAACAATTTCCCCCTGAAATATAGAATCAGTTGTCAACTACTAAATTTCAGGATTGCGTTTTTCGGATGCTTTGTTACTTTAGAATGGTAGTATGTGGTTCAATGGCACTTTTTGCTAGCTCGGTTTTAATCTAATACGTGGTTTCAAACTTTTGTTCCGGATAAGATAATACTAAATTGATATTCTTAGTAGAAAATTTGTCTATCCATTTGTATTTTTGTGGAAACTGACAGGACTGTAATGACAATGTGATTACTTTGTTTCAGTGTACTTATACCCAATAAACATATTGTTAATGGTAGGTTTACACTAACCAAATCGGGGCGGTCTTACTAACTCTGCTGAACTCGAGCTGTGTTCCCGAATATTTTTGACATGTCAAAAAATATCGTGAAGAGCTATAAAGTCAGGTATAACGTACCATTTCCGCCATTCACGGAATTTTGCAATTTCATTTCTGAAATGTGCACGCTGAAGAACATTTATGAGTTCTTAAATTTGGGGGCGACATCAGTCCGACGTAAGTTTTTGCATTCTGCATGGTTTGTGACATTTTCATGCGAAATCGAAAAAATTCGAAATTTTGGCTTAAAAATGAAGGTATTTACAATACAGAGTCATTATTTAAAACTAGACGAAATGCACACTTTAAAAATACGGAGAATGTTCTTTTCCCTTTGTTTAAATTTTCGATGCCGTTATGTAACTTTTATATGAAACGAGTTCGGACGCAAAGAAAACGTCATTTTTTGTTTCATTTAATTGTGACATAAGAGTCTCTATTCAAATATTCTGCATTGTGGAAAGAATTTCTTTCTGAAAAACTAGATATTCATGTTATGTTTTGGCGAAAATATACCGTTGATAAATATGGAAAAGGTTATCCAACTTCGCTATAGCCCTCGCATACAATTTTGTGAAAATAAATTGAAAACGTTATTCTTTTTTTTGTGACATTTTTTTTCTTACAATCTCGATTTAATAACATTACCATGAAAAAATATTGAAATCAACTGAAAGCGATCGGAGGTATATTACACAATAACGAAAACGAATGACTTTACCACAATTGGAATATAAATTTGTGCATAAATTTGCACTTTATTCGATATTTCTGCTTGCTTGATGTGAAGGGAAGTGCACATTTTTGAAGCGTCTACATACTTATACAGCTTGATGAAAGGTAGTTATCTTAAAAAGTTGAATAATACCGTCAATGATTTTATGATGTATCTATTCCCTGAATTCTACATTATCACACTGTCAAATTTGGGGTCTTTCAAGTTCAAAATATTATCGAAATGGTTAAATATGTCTGTGTAACCTTGTACATGTGTTACGCGTCTACACCGTCAAAAATGACGTTAAAGCGATAGAATATTTTTGCAAAAAGAGTATACGTTTCTTTTGAACAAACTATGTGAAATTCCGAATCTTTAGATATTATAACATTTTATATTCTTGTGATTTTTTATTCTTTTATTTAAGAATTAACCATTTGTCAACACGAAATTCGCGGCGTGGTACCAACAACGTGCGCGACGTCAGATGAAACTTTGAGATGGGAAAATGTTTTCATCGAGTTAAGCTTTGTAGTGGACAATAACGAAAACCAATAATTCGCCCCAAAACCGCATTCTTGTGCATTTCATGCCATGTATTGCTGGTTGCGTGGTTTCAAAAATCAGTCATGCGGAAAATTGTTATTTTTTAAAGCCTGTGTAATAACAAGTAAATTGTCAGTTACATTTGTTAAAAAATGTTATTTGTGCGAAAAAAAAAATAAAAAAAATATAAGTGTTGCGTTTTCATAGGCACTAAGTATATATTCGTAATTTTTATGGCGAGGTACTAGCTATCATTTCATCTATTGAAAACCCATCCTGACTGAAATTGTTTGACAACTATGAATAACTGTTCTTTGTCCAATTATCTGCTAGCCCGTCCCCTATTAAATTTGAAATAGCTTGGTTCTTAATAAACATTTCAAATAAGATCTTTAAGTCTGTTTCTTATAGGGTTCATTGTCATTTATAATCACTAAAGAATAGATTTAATTTAGAAAATTATACCTCTTGCTGTTCAACTTTGTTTTTCTCTATCTATCGCGGTCTTTCCAACCTAGACAAATTCTGACGAAATCTGCTCTGCTGGAGTTGTGTAACCTAAAGAAAAAAAATGAAAATGACAAATTCAAGATGCAGTCGTAGTCTTAATGTACGGTTAAAATTTCCCTAAACCTAACTAAAAGATAACTTGCAGTCCAACTTTAAGATAGCGTTTTGTGTTTTTCAAGAATACCTCGAAAGTCAAATTATATCAAAAATGACCTTCCTTAAGTATTGTTTTTACAGAACTTCACATCGGCAAACTTTAACGATAGAAAAAAAATCTGGTCTAAAAACTTTGATTGCAAATTGTTACCCGAAGTATCATTAAAAGCACAATGTAATTGATAGCAGGAAAAAATAAATGGTAAACCTGTCTAACGTCATGAAGTAGACCTCATGGTGACTTCAAGATGAAGAACAACAATAAAAGCGTTGTTTCTTTGCTTGTTTTTTTACCATATATTTGTAGAGACTTTGTCTCATGTGCATTTACTCCATATCCTTTTATTCACCATGTTTGTTAGAGTGGGATTTCTCAATGAAAGCATAAGGAATACGTTTAGGTCAAGTAAAATATTATCACAGCATTATTTACTTACTCAAAATACTTTGCAGCTTTATGAATATATGAGGCAATTCATGCTTATAACAAAACTTATAATGGAACCTTACTTTATTTTTAAACGAAATGGATGGTATAACTTAGTACATCTGGGAACCTAAAACAACGACAGTAGAAATACCGAAGGAACAAAGCACAAGATTGCTTAAATCAAAGTTCAGAGACAAGGCAAAAATCAAGAACAAATGAAGGCGGACGACTTAAGACACTACATCCCAACAAAACACACAAACACTACATATACAACACACAAAAAAAAACTAAAGCACTAACAGTGTGAACTCTCTCTCAAAAAAAGATTGACATCATCCAGAATGGCAAGCATGTCCTGCTCTGTATAAAGCAACCGTCACACGGTCAGCGAGGTATATGTTTCGAAAGATCTGTTAGGTAACTGATTGGTTATTGTCATTTTCCAACATTTAGACAATATCGATTGAAAACCATGGTACGTGTTATCTCTAACACTCAATAAGTACCAAGTTGAAATTTTGAAAAGCTTTTGTAATGACTTTAGTATTGAAACTAAACAAAGACAGATCGGCTCCACAAACACCATTGATGAAGAAAAACTGAAATTTAAGAATACAAAGAAAAAACTAAAGCACCGAACTCCCATAAAAACTGAGAGCGACATCAGGTGGTCCGGAATGGTAAGCACATCTAAGCCTGTATACAGCACCCGTCACACTGTTAGTGGGTCAATCTAGGGTAAATTCAAAACCGAAATGTCAAATCCGGGAAGACGTGAAATCTAAATAATATGGTCATGAATATTTGCTCATTATGGCACTCCTAAAACATGATTTCAAGATGAAGAACAACAATTAAAGCGTTGCTCTATCGCTTGGTTCTACCATGTATTTGTGGAGACTTTGTGTCATGTCTATTTGCTATATATCCTTTCATGGTATATTGGCGTATAGAAAGAGATGTTTGTTTGTGTGAATCTTGAATGACAATGTCACAATTTTAATTTTTCGAATAATAGAATTAATGCTGAAAATGAAATTTCCGTAGAAGAAGCGAGTAAATTTTGAATCAAGTTCAGGACCTGTTATGAGTATTTCTATTATTGTTATTATCAAAGACATTTTCCTTGGAATTTTTAAAATTATTTACCTCATTTTATTTATTTATCTCGAATAAATTATTTCTACCGTATTAATTTTATATGGATTTTCACTCATATGAGGTATACTTTACTTTTGCCTTCTTTTTTTCGATCCAAGACTCTTATTTGTGCTACTTTTCCTGTAAAAAAATACTTGCCCATAAGACTTTCATATCACCACACTACTACGAGTGGTATCTCTAAACTCTAAATAAGTCTTTTTTTAAGTAGCAGTAGATCGATAGCTCAGTTTTTATGACATAATCGGTGTATATATAATTTCAGAAAACATATCTGATATATAACATATGAGAAAAATCATCTGCATCAAAAAACACAATAAATATATTCAGTCATCAATTAATGTTTGCCGTTTTATTAGGTGAACAGATGTCTGAGATTCCGTTTTAAAAGTGACATGTCATTATTTAATTTTCTGGCAAGTATTGGCAGTCTTTATGTAAGTTAAAACATGTTTAAAATTCATAACGAGTAATTAAGTGCTTAATTACTCGTAGTTTCTTTTACGAAGCACATTAATTAAATTAATTACTCTCTTGACTTTTAATAAAGCAACTTTGGTATTTTTATATTTTTTGACTAAAGACTGGAATGCCATTTTGTAGATCAGAAATCGGTTGTTTTGGTTTGAAATTCTATAAAATAAAACAAAATTAAACATATTCTAAAAACTAATGACAAAATCATTGAATATTGTATTCGTTTTAGAATAGGGGTATTTGAAATTTTCATTATTAGTGCCAGCAATGTTTTTGTATCTTGCATATTTTTAACAGCACAAGTTATTATATCGGTCATTCACTTTGCAATGAAATCGCCTTGCGTAGTAATCTATTTTACACGTGCATATCTGTTATAGATAGTTCTTAGTATGTAAGCAAATAATGTTGTAGTTCTTGTCATCTCCCTCGGCGAAAGGCATGACAACTGAATTACGAGCCTTCATTTTGAACATTATATAAATTGGTAGCATCAAGGCAACGCATCAAGAAAATTCCTGACATAAGCTTAAAAGCGTCACAATCCCTCATACTTTGTTCAACTCAAACACGTGTGTTAGAACAAAGGAATCCTTTGGAACAATGTTAGCACTTGGTTGACACAGGTTGTCGAAATGCGCATATGCAGAAACTAAATTCACAGTCACTTCGGTTTTTTGTTATTATCACTGGGCCGATGCCACTGCTGGTGGACTGTTAGTTCCCGAGGATATTTACCAACCCGGTAGCCTGTACGTCGGTGCTGGCCCGAAAACCGATTTTATTTGAAAACATGCAATATCTAAACTTGAGAAAAGTTTGTTAAAACCTAAGGAGTATCTCCCTCTTGCATAGCTCTGTTCTTAGCTGAAATTGATAACAGCAAATAGGTCCAATTTTTTGCTATGCATGATATGGGTAAGCTTTATTCCACCAAACGTGATCTGACTTTCCGGATAAACCGGCGGCTAAAGTTTTTGATGAATTATTGACACTTTTAAATGAACATTTGTCGCCAAAACCTCTACAACCACCTGCAAAATTAAGAATCGATAAGTGAGACCAAAAGGAGGGGGCATTAATTTTAGAATATATAGCCCAACTACGTAAACTGACTTTACACTGTGGGTTCAATGACGATATTAAAGAAAAAAATAAGAGACAGAATTGTTTGTGGAATTTGAAACCCGAATGTGTCTGAAAAGGACTTGAGAAATGAAAAAGCTTTCGATATATGGGTTCATATGGAAACTGCATTGATGAATGCTACGGAACTGCAAGCACAACATCATGCTAAGGAAGAAGTACACAAAATTAGTACAAAACAAAAGCCAAAATTTAATCAACTTCAACAACTAAATAACTCAACTTGTTATAGATGTACCAACATTCACCTCGTGACTGTAAATTCAAAACTGCAATATGCCGCCAATGTAATAAAAGTGGCTATATCATAAAGCGTGTAAATTCTTGTTGTTGAGTTTTGACATGAATTTACACGCTTTTATAATATCCGTTTAACACCCTTTGCATGAACTGTAACGGAAAAAACAAAATTGAAATGGACAAAAACATGTCAAGAGGCGTTTGACAAGGTGAGGGAGTTAGACGTTTCAGATATGGTTTAAACACATTGCAATACAGACTAACCTATATTTTAAGCATGCGACGCATCACCTTACGACTTCGGAGTTGTTATTTCGCATTTTTATATTCAGCTGGTTCCGAAAGGCTTTTCGCTTTTGCATCAAGATAATAAGCTCAAGCCAAGAAAAATTATTTTTCAAATAGACAAGGAATCGTTGGGAATAATTTTGGGAATCTGCCCTATATGGTAGAAATTTTTAATTAATCACACATCATCAGCCATGAATATATATATACAATGCGCAAAATGGTATACCTGTCACTGCATCTGCTCGATTACAACGTTCCTTTTTATTCCTGTCAGGGCATGAATATGACATTGAATTCAATGGTACATCCATACATGCAAATGCTGGCAATTTGTCATGACTTCCGCTAAAGAAAACGGAAATAGATTTATCATTAGAAATTGTTTATGCGTTTCACGTTGCACTAATAGAAGCTATTCAAGTTTCAAATAATCTTGTTCAACAGGAAACCAGAACAGATCGTTTTCGTTGACTTGTTACAACTTCACACAGGATGGCTTGAACAGGGCACAAAAGGAAAAAGAATTAGAACCATATTACTTTCTTTGCATCAAGGATTGTCTCATGTGGGGCGTACGAGTTATTACTCCCGTTAAAGTTCAAAAGCAGGTCTTCCAGCAGATTCACGATTGGCAACTTGTCGGAGTCAAATTGAAGGCACTGGCTAGAAGTGTTTTTTTCTGGTGGCCAGGAATCTATATAGTCATCGAACATTTAGATAAAGAATGCAATGGCTGTCAGCCAAATCAGAATGCACCAAGAGGAGCACCGCTTTATGCATCGGAATATCTTCGTAAAACACGTGACCGTGCTCCCATTGAATTCGCAGGGCCATTTTTAGGGTCAACGTTTCTTGTATTATGGTCAACGCATATTCAATGTGACCTGAAGTAATCAAAATGATCAAAATAACACCAGAGAGCACAATCAATATTTCAAGGACTGTATTTTCTCGTAATGGAATTCCATTCAGTAGACGACTTAAATGAACGTATTGTAAGAAAAGTTTAGGTTGACTGGGCGGAGTTACTTGTCATTCAGGATTTGATCATTCCAAAACATCAATAGGTACAATAGACCAAATGCAGGGTGATCTTTTTAATAGATCAATAATTGTTTTATTGGTGAATATTCCTGATTTATATCTTTGGGCATGCAAATTACAAACTACTTGTTTTTGAAAAGTGTTCACTATACAAATGACTACATGACAATTAATGATTAATTTGATTGTAATCTTTTAACACCTAATGCTGGCACTACACTGAAAAGGTAGATTTACCCCAGTTCATAGTTTAAGGGAAACTCTGCCCAGTCAGTCTTAAGTTTAATTACAATAAGGGACCGACCATTTAACCTGAAGGGGGGGTTATGGTTTTTTTTTCTGGACAGAAAATTTTTTTCGCGCTTCGCGCGAAACAAATTATTTATTTTTTGCACGCGTATCAACAAAATATTTTTTTTCAAAATTAACATTATTTTTTGGGGCAGAAAGCCTCATTCAGAAAATTTTTTTTCATCATTTTGGCAGCCAAAATATTTTTTTTACATAAAATCAGATCCAAAATATTTTTTTAGAAAAAAACCATAGCCCCCCCTTCAAGTTAAATGGTCGGTCCCTAACCTTACTTTAAAATCCCAACTTTTACACAAGGTTACAGATTTCATTAATTGCTGCATTCATTTAAACAGTTTCATAGAAGGTATAGACATTTGATATCAAAATACAATGTCAGTCGCAAACATCTTATTACCAAGGGCATTTCTTATTCTCGATTTTTCGGACATGTAGTTTAAAAATGCCAGATACTGATGGAAAAATCCAGAAAACTGGGACATAACTTACATTATGTACGTACATGTATAAATAGAGGATATCGAAAGGATATTTTGCTTGTGTCCGTTAAATTGGCTTTTGGATCCCATGAAATGAGCGTTTACCAGGCTCTCACTGATACTGTAGATGTCTATTGAAATACATGATTATTCTTTACCAAACATTTCTTGAAGTTTTGAATTTGATTTTTCTTCCGTAGTTCGACACAGACTATGCTCCTTTAGCTAGCTAGCAGTTTTACGGCGATCACTCCTTGACCCATCTTTCAAAATTACCTTTTGTCCCTTTTCCCTTTCCATACTGTAGTCTACCATGTTTTTGAGTCTATTCGTATGTTTCATTAAACTTTAGAGTCGCGGGACAGATAAAGGGGAAGTTTGAAACTGTTTAACCCTACCACTGGCTTTTGCTAGTGCAGTTATCAAGTCCAGCTGTCCCAAGTTCCTATCGTTGTTTACGTTTGTCTTTTTCTTTTTTATTTGTTGTTTTCTTTCTTGTGCAGTTTCTTGATATATTGTGGCATGTGACTGTGTTTTTCGGTCGCTGTAGCTGTTTCCTGTTTCCTTTTTTATTCATCAAATTATAAGAAAAGTTTTTTCTTACTATTTAGTAAGGAATATAACGCTTAGTTATCAGCCACATTTTAGTTTCGGAAAAGTTACTATAACGGGTAAGGAATCACTTATATATGCATTCGATTTGGGTGTGCAGCTTTTTGTTCTCTCGACTTGAAGATTTTTAATTAAGAATGTTGTGGACTAACTTTCGTTAAGCTTATGTAAATTGGTTTTTGCATAATGATATATTCAATAATATTTCTTAATTAAACTAGACAGTAGCTGAGATTTATTTCAAATCGTCCAGATTTTACAAAAAGTCAGATGAAACTTGTTTTAAATCAATATTGTTGTTATTAAACAATGGTGATTATAAAGCGATTTCTATATATGGCCTCTACAGTAATAGGTCAGTGCTAAAAATGCAATATAAATGTTACATTAAAAAGGATATTGCATATGTTTTTTATGCCCCGCGTGTTCGTCCGTCCCAAGTTAGGTTTACCCTCAGGTTGAAGTATTTTTTCTGTGAAGGATGTATGCTATTATAATGAAACTTTGTATAAATAAACATTAGGGTATAAATAAACAAAAATAATAATAAAAAGTTTTCCCGGCTACCAACTTCATGCTTTACTGATCATGGAAAAAGGAGGGTAGTATAAAGTTTACCTTTAGGTTGAAGTTTTGTTTCTATGAAGGATGTATGCTCTTATCCTGATACCTTGTAAAAATACGCATTTGGGTATGATTAAACAAAAATCATGATAAAAAAATTCCGGCTACCAACTTCATGCTTCACTAATCATGGGAAAAACGGGATAGCATGAGGTTTACCCTTATGTTGCAGTTTTCTTTTTCTGTGAAGGATGTACAAATGTATGCTATTATCATGAAACATAAATTAACAGATATTAAAAAAAATAAGTCTAGAGTATAACTATTTACAAAGTTTTGGTTTATGGACTTTCACATGTTTCGAATGTCACTGACGGGAGAAAAGTTGTCGTTATGACAATATATAGAACAGAAATTAAAAGTTTCTTCGGCATGATGTTATTAAATATGCAAAGTCTCTTTTACCTGAAAAGGTGTGTAATCTACCTAAAAAGAGGCCTTACTAAAGGTCACAAAGAGAAAATATTATGTGTTTTTGGAAAAGGCTATTTCGTTTTTTTTTTTTTGTTCTTAGGTTATGAAATATTTTCATCTACAAAATTATAAGTTTTTGCATTTTCTAGGATGCGCCCATTAGTTCTGGTGATTGTTATAACTATTGCTGTGCATGGTGAGTTTTTCATTTTTATGTGCAAATGGTTGTATGAAAACTGTTTTATGTGGTTACGCATAACAAAGATAGTTTTTTATGTAATGTATTATTTAAATTCAAATGCAAGGAATGGCGTCAGATTAGAAACCATATAAAAGAATTTCGTCAATCACGGTGATTTAATAAATCGTTACAATATTTCTATATCACAAAAGAGGATGACATTTTTAGTGGAACCAAAGCTTTTATCTGAAAAAACACACCAAGAAGGACTCAGCAACGGATTGTTCTGGGACAGGGTATCACACCAATGGAGCAGGCTATACCTAAACTTTGTACTCGGAGGCATGGAGGGGACATGTGATTTCTTTTCTGTATCTTGGCAACGAGATACAAGATTACAAATGCAGTTTTTACAGGAATTCAAATTACTTGTTGACATTGTGGCCTTCTTGTTCGTTTCTGTTTCTTTTTTTTATCTGTATCCTGTCTTTTCATTTTACATGTCATCTTAATTGGAATTCTTTCACATTTCTAATTTTTTGTCCCTGCTTCCTTGTTACTTCGATGTACATGAAATGTTAAAACTTACTTGTAATGCAATGTAATTTATTGCAATTATAACATGGTTATGGTTTTATGTATACACTTGAGGTAGTTGCAACCTTTGAATGAAAGAAATGATATGGCCATACAGCTCATTAAAATTAATGCAGTTGGAGTTGACATATGTGTTATTGTCTCATGTTCATTTACTCCATATCTTTTCGTAAAATATTTAATGAAATATTGGCAATAAAGAAGCAACAAATAATAAGTTTATGTGTTTGATGTTTAGATACAAGCATTAAAAATTTTGTCAATTTTCTAGGTTTTTAACAGGCTTTGCATAGGAATTTTGCAAGTCTTGCAAATCGAGTGAAGGAATAATGTCAATTTCTTGACATATTTTTCAAAATTCTTTAAATGTGCATGCATGTTAACATAATGTTTACATGCTTTGAATGACCAAACCATCACCTTTAAATAGACAAATATACCACTTCTTTGAATATTTTCGTTTTCGACAAAGTTTTGTTTCTTTTTTTACCTCATCTTATCTATGATTGGTTCAAATTCATGAAATGTTGGTATAAAATGGAAACACACAATGTCTTCTTTACCCCTGCCCCAACTTATTTACACTAAAATTGTTAATTTTTTTGTCTGTGTTCGCATAAAAATTACCAGAACACTAAAATTTTGTGTTGTATATGACAAGGTTGCATGAATTATATTGTGATTTTGTATTTTGACAGCCATTTGTTGACTTAAAATCGATATGTTGCCCGAAATTGATGAAAAATGGGCATTTTCTGCATTTCAGATTTGTCAAAAGTTCACTTTAATCGTTATACATGCAAAGTCTGAAGGAAATATCTGCAGATATGGCAATTAATTGTTCTAAGGAATATAAAAGTTGTCTAAAACATTGCTTAGAAAAACAAGGAGTGTTAAATGTGACCCTGAATACCGAAAATCTTACCTCTACCCCAACAAATTTTCCCTTAAATTGTCATTTTTTTCTCTTTGTTCGCATAAAAATAACGAGAACACGCAAAATGTGTGTTGTATATGACAATGTTGCATAAATTACTTTATGATTTGGTATTTTACAGCCATTTGTCGACTTAAACTCAAAATTTTATCCAACATTAATGAAAAATGGGAATTTTCAACATTTCAGATTTGTCCACCAAAGTCCACTGTTAAATGGTTATATATGTTAAATCCAGAGGATATATCTGCAGATTTGTCATCTAATTGATCTTAACGATACACTAGTTGTCTTAAAATATTGTTTAGAAAAAGGAGTGTTTAATGTGACTCTGAATATCGAAAATATAACCCCTGCCCCAACAAATTTCCCCTAAAACTGTCATTTTTTTGTCTATGTTCGCATAACGTTAACTCAACACGCAAAATGTGTTACAGATATCATTATATTCTATTTCATATGTATTTAAAAAAACTAATGGTATAAAAAATGTCACAAAAAGTGTTGCACTCGAGACATTTTTGGCACGTTTTTCGAACATAACTTTTTAACCAATAATGACATCTCCATGAAATTTTGCATGGACATGCTTTGTATCAAAACTTTTAAATTTCTCAGTCTAGATAACAAAATATGCATGGTGCCATTTTTAAATATACAGCTTTCACGTAAAGTGATACTGTGTATTTGATTTCATTTAACTACCGGGAAATTTTTCTGAGAGAGGGAAAATGAAGGCAAAAGGGACATAAAGAATGGATTGTATCAGAGACAAAGTCCAGAGACAAGGCAAAAGCAAGAACACCAGATGACGGAAGACCAAAGACACCCACAAAGCACACAACCACTTCAAATACAACACTTATAACGAAAGCAATAACAGTGTAAACTCACAAAAACAGAGTGACAATAGGTGCTCCGGATAGGTAAGCATGTCCTGCTTGTCACAGTATCAGTGGGGTAATTCAAGGTCATAATCGGGTCAAATCCGGGAAGACGTGAATCTAGCTGAAAATGTCTGTTTTTAATTGTGGCACAGATATTTTAAATCTATCTTTGATGTCGTGGTGACGGCCATGGAATTTCTGGAGGGACGAAAATAACAACGGCTAAATATCTCCCTGACTCAGAAATTTCTGTGACAGTGCTTTTGCTATTTCCACAAAGAAAGACACTGTATGAACTAAAAGCTCTACAGTAACAAATCATTTGTGGAATATATGTTACAGTGAATTTGGAAAATTAGGGCATTTGTAAAATCACTGAAAATTCAGGGAATTTGTAAAATCACTGAATTGGTCAATGGGATTGTAAAATCCCTAATTAAAACTAGGAATTTTCCAAAATCACTGAAAAAAAAATCAATCATTATTTTACTGATTCCCTGATGATATTTAGGGAGTTTGTGAAATAATTTGTTTATACTTTACCGGGG